>JAVTVY010025338.1:0-113497 GCA_036873755.1 Hanleya hanleyi
TTTCTTCAAAAAATTTGCTTTTTCGCATGGAAAAGTTTGCAAGAAATATTCTGTTTCACATCAGATTAATAGTTACTAATTTATCATGCAGTTTTTGCGGAGAGATTAAATAAATTAGGAATTCGGAAAAGCTGACCGAAAAATCAACCAAAAATGCCTTTTTTGAAAATGACGTCACTGTAACGTCATTAAATCGGATTTTTTTACATTTTTTGACCCAAGGGTATAGTGTGGTAAGTTTCACCCCACAAGCTTATGGGGTCTGTACGAGTTAGGGTGTTCCGCAGCTGATTTCCATTGTAACTAATAATGGCACAATTGTCGCAATTGTTTCATTAGCAGCTGTCCGGTCGCTAGCTGATGCCACAATTGCGACAATCGTGTTATTAGTAGTTTCTATTGCATTTTGTTAATGTCGTATACTTGTGACATTAACGGTTAACAGTGTACATCTCTGCCAATAACTGAACGCAACATACAGAAGTGGTTGGAAAACATGTCGGCGTACTGACCAGAAATCATAATACTCCATAGGCCAATATGCTGAGTACATATCGAAAACATCACAAGAACAAAAAAATACCTCAAAAAATATCTCAGCCAAACTTTCATTGTAGCTGCTTATGCTGCAATCACCGCAAGACAGAGTTGACCTCCACAGACTATGCTTTGATATTGCACGCTAACTTATGACGTCAATAGTGGGGAAAACACCTTTGGGAGAACGAGTTCGGCGATTGGGGTGAAATTAAGGCATTAATTCCTTTTCTATATATCTTGATCTGACACGTGCTAAAACGTGGTGGTCATTTACGCGATTTTGATTGACCGAGTGCCCGTATATCTAAGTATGGAGCGCGAACTATAAGAAGGGTAATTCTCTTTGTTTAAACTACAAGGGTCAGTCAGTACATTTCCCAGTAACAATGGATACGAGTTATATTCGAGGTATCACGTGATAAAATTCTTTATTTATTATTCCTTCGTCTTCAACCATGGCGGTTTCATACTTAATCATAAATGCTTTACCCGCCACATTACCAACCCTCCGTACCCGTCATCTTACCCGCCTTATCCGCCATATACCCGTGAGTTTACTCGCTTTACCCGCCATCTTACCTGTGGGTTTACCCGTCTTACCCGCGTGTCGAGACATCACTGCTCCTTGCTCTCTTGCACTTGCACATGTAGGGTGCGGAGCTCAATTTAACACTACCTTTTGTTCAAAAATAAATATGTAAACTGCTCAGCATATTAGAGAGCAACGTGGCTGAAACAAAATAATTTCCTACCTTGAAACAGAAAACGCCCAAAATCGAGCAAAACAGGTAAATGTCGCAAAGATATAATATTCATGAGCGTCAGGTTGAATTTTGTTTTCCCATGCCAAGTAGATCAAACCATGATGTTTGTCTGGTAAAGATATCGCTTCGGTGGTCAGTCTCATTGGCTGCTATATGCACGTCACGGTTTCGTCATGTCACGATTTTTTGTTTTTTCTTTTTTCTTTTGACATTTTACCGAAGAGTCTGAACAGAAGAAATTTTTAGGACTCTTCATAACCATCATCTTGGATTTACCCATTATCGTTTGCACCTAGGGTTACGCATTAACCCTATCTGGCCTGGGCGATTTGGAATGTACCGCAGCCTGGGGGGGAAAGCGGGGGAGGCGGAAAGTGCCCTCCCCCCACCCCTATATATTTTCGCTATCGCTAAGGCTAGAGGGCTGAAATTTACCACACTATATCTTTGAGTCAAGCTCTACCAGAAAATGTAAAAAAAAGATGGCCGCCATGATGACGTCACTGTGACGTCATTTTCAAAAAGAGCATTTTTGAACGATTTTTCGGTCAAAATGTTCGAATTTTTTTATTTTTGTTTCGCCTTCGCAAAAACTGCATGATAAATTAGTAAATAATCATCTGATATGAAATGAAATAAGTTTTACCCACTTTTTCATACAGAAAAGCAAAAAATTTGAAGTAATATGACGAATACATCACTTTTTCTGGTACCCCACATGGCCGCCATTTTGAATTTACTCATGATCCTCTGCTCGTGATGTTATGCCAATAGGCACAAAAATACCCCAATATGATAACCTATAACGTCACAGAGTTTCAGCTCTTCATTTTTTGGTGTTCCGGAGATATCGCAGAAAGTTTGGTAGGGGAACATTTTTACTTATAGACAGGTGGAGATTTCAGGAATTCTAACACCCTGAGGCGTTTTTTAGTACAAGTAAACTAATAATCTATCTAACACAATTCGGGAATGCTGAATTCGAAAATCGCTGTTACCAAAATATCTTTTGCCATTAAGGATCCAAAATGGTGTATCAAAGATGGCCGCCCAAAACACGATTTTCTGACATACAGCCATCTGTGACGCTTATGCATATTCTGATTCATTTAATTTCTGATTCTATTAGAGCAGAAGAACAAACATATAAAAACAAAATACTGAAATTACCAAAACTGAAGGATGGGTATGGGGTGGAACTGACGTCATTCTGCGCATGCGCTGTAAAAAGGGGCATTGGAATGGGCTTTTGGGGTAGAGATGAACCATCCTTGGTCCTAATAGGCCGTGTAAGGTGTCAAATTGAAGCTCTCGTGGTGTAGACCACGCATTGAGGAATGTCCCCGTCATCTGTGACGTCATCAGTACAAGTGGTAGAGAAAGCGGCCATTTTAGGGGTGCGTAGGGGTGTGTTTGAGGGACTAAGGGACCATTCTTGGTCCGAGTGGGTTGTGTGGGTATCATAGTGAAGCTTTCGTGGGACAGCGTCCGACTGATCTGGCGTGTCGTGGAAGTAAGGGATATGACGCCCATGCGTCACTCCGATCTCCAAACACCCAACTGCCCCATCCCCGAGCTCCGAGCTCCAAGCACCCAACTGTTCCATCCCCGAGCACTGAGCTCTTGCATATAATCATGACATACATCTGTGAAAGCTTCCTTATACGCCGGTTGTCCGTGGAGACGAGAGCCATGGTTTACGCATGTCACTTGCGTTCGAAGTCATTTTCCACGCCATTTAATCCACGTAGACATTTGCTTTCCATACATAATAATCGTAGAGAGCAAATCCAGCTCACGGAACGGAGTCTCGACAACGAGCAAATTCAAAATACGCAAGAAGAACGATCAACACCTACGTCATACACGAGAGTATTAGAGCATCCCTATACGATGAAGGTGAGCGGTCCTACGCGATGTGGAGAGACGTCTTGGGTGATGAAATTCTTAGAAGGGCCCCTCGGCTATGCCCGTATAGTTTGGTGTTATAGCCAGTGGCAGTCTGCTTACGAAACTACAAGATTACAGAATGTGATCTTCGTCCCAGGGATTCCTCACGATATCGATCAAGCGTATTTGTTCGAACCCGAGCAGACCAACGTGGTAGTGTTAGATGATCTTATGAGTGCGGCCAAGGACAATTCACACGTTGTCGACTCGTTTACCAAAGGATCCCATCATCACAATCTGTCCGTCATCTATTTCATGCCAATACGTTGTGTTGTTCTCACAACCTGGCAGCACCGTCCAGCAGCAGCAACCCACCCCCATACAGCGGGTCCCCTTCATACCATCAGTCCCCGAATATGACCCAACCGTGAAGGACCATCCCAAACCCGTACAACGGAATGAACACAATGTGAACTCAAGGCTATGGAAGCATTTCTTCAAAGAAAGTATGGACGCCCAGATGAGGACTCGCCACAGAAAACAAGTTTCACCACAAAGGGTATTCGAAAGAGGAAGCCGCAATTTTAGCCCATGACACATTGGCACTCAGACTTCGATGGGCTTTACGTCAGCAGTATGCCGACCTAGTGAGCCATATCAAATTTCAGAACAAGGACCCGGTCCATATGGAAATCGAAAGAACAGCGTCGATGTTGAAAACCTCGGACATGAACTGGAAAGCGGCGTATGTCATAGCAATAGCACAAAAGAAACATTGTTTGAACGCATCATTGAAAGGCGTTAAGATAGAGCGTTGAAACGAGCGTTAAGGCGTAACGACGGGCGTTGACGAACGTCATCGCATTTCGATGAGTTAGTGTCAATTCCATGAAAATCAGAGCTTCTGAGCTATTTCTCCAGGACGTTGAAGCGTTAAGCTGGGCGTGGGTGGGCGTTACTGTCTATAAAAGCAAGTGTATTACCAAAACACGCACAGTCGACGTTCAACCCTCAACATGGCTTATACTTGCCCTGAGTGCGAAAAGCACGTTCACCAGACCTTACGATGTGATGCGACACGAGAAAAACATATACATGGGATTGGAGCCTACGAGGAGTCCTTGAAGGCGGATGCCGATACAGAGACTGCTGAGAGTCCACCGACTGATACAGAAACAGAGACTATCTACTGATACGGAGAGCTTGATCTCAGATAGTCAGCCTACATCCCAGGGCATTGAGGAAGAACCTACCACCTGGAATCGTATTAATAGCTATGATGCGGTAATCGAAGACGCCGGACAGGATAGCTTTCAACAGGCGTATATCCAAATACGCCCCTGTCTCAGGAAAACAGCCATGACAATCTATGAACGGTATAGCCGGCTCCCGCTTGAAATGAAAGGCGATATTTCAATTATTTTGACAATGGTGTTACCACACAAGCGTTAAATATGTTCATGTTACGCTGAAGGTGTTACTGGGACTGAATTAACGAGGAAAGTTCAAACTACAAATAAAGAAAACGAAGGTTAGAAAAACTGACAGAAAAGTACTAATCCGGTGATATGGAGTGATGACGTCACTGTCATCAGAGCAGCCGTCAACATTCGGTTGGCATATCTGATAGAGTATGTCGCAGCTAAACAGTTACATGTAGAAAGTTTCAGCTTGTGTACAACCTATATATGTCTTTGATACATTTGATACTCACCAACTTGCCCAAATCAGGGTTTCATATAATTTCTTACAACGTCAATCAATTTTAATTAACCCTATTTGGGGAAGTATCCTGGCCTGGGGGTGGGGAGGAGTGGGGAGGCGGAAATTACACCGCCCCACCCAATTATTTTTCTTACCTCTTGAGCTAGGGGGCTGAAACTTACCACACTATACCCTTGTGTCAAGCTCTACCAAAAAATGTAAAAAAAGCAAGATGGGCACTTCGATGACGTGACAGTGACGGCATTTTAAAAAACGACATTTTTTAAATCGATTTTTCGGTCAGATTTTTCGAATTTTTTATTGCAATTTCTCTGCATGATAAATTAGCAATGTGATGTGAAATAGAATAGTTTTTGTCCACTGTGAAAAATCAGAAATTTTGAAGAAATATGACGAAAAAATCACTTTCCTGATACCCCACGTTGTCGCATCACATTTTTTAGATCGATTTTTCAGTCAGATTTTTCGAATTTTTTATTGCAATTTCTCTGCAAAAAACGGCATGATAAATTAGTAATGTGATGTGAAATAGAATAGCTTTTGTCCACTTTGCGAAAAATCAGAAATTTTGAAGAAATATGACGAAAAAATCACTTTCCTGATACCACACGTTGTCGCCATCTTGAATTTACCCATGATTCTCTGCTTGGGGGGTCATGCAAATAGGCCCAAAATGACCCCAATATGATAAACGATAAAGTCACGGAGTTTCAGTTCTTCATTTTTTGTCGTTCCGGAGATAACGCAGAAAGTTTGGTGGTGAGAGCCCTATTTTCTGAATTTTCCACCTGTCTATTAGCACCGTTCGACATTCAGCGTATTAGCTGAGCGGGCAGTTGAGAGTACCATGCATATATTTGGAGTTTCATTCATGGTCAGCACTCAAACCATTGACATATTGTACTACCTAGGGAGAGGGGGGGGGGGGCGGGGGGGCACAATATGCAGTTATCATGCAGTTTTTGAGGATAAGTTGCGTGAATAAAAAAAAATCGAAAAATCGGACCGAAAAATAAACCAAAAAAATGCCGTTTTTATGTGGTTAAAAGTGAGCAAAGCTTTTTTATTTCACATCAGATAATTAGGCACTAACTTATCAGGCTGATAAAAATTCAAAAATCGGACCGAAAATTGCCTTCTGTGATAATGGCGTCACTATGACGTCATCAATGTGGCGATCTTGGTCTTTTACATTTTCTGTTAGAGGTTGACCAAGGGTATTGTGTGGTGAGGTTCAGCTCCCTAACTCATGGGATAATGGAAATATTTGCGGAAACAGCCCCCTCCCCCTTCCACCAGACTGCGGTACACCCGAATTGACCAGGCCACATAGGACTAAAGGATTCCAGCTCATGTTGCCATACACAATATTAATTAGAAAATTTACAATGCAGTGTGTGAGCACTAAAGGATTCCAGCTCATGTTGCCATACACGATATTAAATTAGAACATTTACAATGCAGTGTGTGGGGATGGATTTTATGGCGTGAACTGCTCAAGCGAATGCCACTGTATGAACAGCCCGGAATCCTGTGCTAAAGACGACGGATTCTGTTCATCAGGCACCTGTACTGCGGGTTGGACAGGCGAAAGCTGTGACCGAGGTGAGTTGACGGATTACAATTCTTATTGTATGTTTCGACCCTCCCGTTCTCTCAAAAAATACTATAGTGATAGAGTAGAAAATACTCGAGTGAAAAACAATCATTAAACTTTAGTGAGTTTCACAAAATGTGACCTGAGTGGAATCGACTTCACTCAACTCGAGTGATTTATCAACTCGAACTTGAGAGAACTTCACTCAAACTTGAGAGAACTTCACTCAAACTTCCGGCGAGCGATAGTCACTTACCAAAGATCCTCGGATTTTTTATTAAATAATTGATTCAGACATACCCCCCAACTACCCACCACCGAATCACTCAGACCACATAGGACTAAAGGGTTCCATTTCATGTTGCCATACACAATATTAAATTAGAACATTTACAATGCAGTGTGTGGGGATGGATTTTATGGCGTGAACTGCTCAAGCGAATGCCACTGTACGAACGGCCCGGAATACTGTGCTAAAGAAGATGGATTCTGTTCATCAGGCACCTGTACTGCGGGGTGGACAGGCGAAAGTTGTGACCGAGGTGAGTTGAACGGATTACAATTCTTATTGTATGTTTCGACCCTCTCATTCTCTCAAAAAACAGTTGAGTGAAATTTCACTCAAGTAAGAGTGGAAAGTACTTGAGTGCAAAACAATCACTCAATTTGAGTGAGTTTCACACAAGGTGATCTGAGTGGAATCAACTTCACTCAACTGGAGTGATTTATCAACTCGAGCTAGAGTGAACTTCACTCAAACTTGAGAGAACTTCACTCAAATTTGAGTGAATTTCACTGAACTTGAGTGAGATGAATTTCCACTCGTAATTGAATGAACTTTTCACTCGAGTTTCACTCTTTAAGATTGGGGGTTTGAAAATCAGCTTCCGGCAAGTGGTCCAAAGTTCCTCGGATTTTTTATTAAATTGATTAAATGATTAAATAATTGATTCAGACCCCCCCCCCCCCCCTCTCCCCCCCTTCCACCCAGCTGCGGTAGACCCGAGTCGTCGCCCAGACCACATAGGACTAAAGGGTTCCATTTCATGTTGCCATACACGATATTAAATTAGAACATTTACAATGCAGTGTGTGGGGATGGATTTTATGGCGTGAACTGCTCAAGCGAATGCCACTGTACGAACGGCCCGGAATCCTGTGCTAAAGACGACGGATTCTGTTCATCAGGCACCTGTACTGCGGGGTGGACAGGCGAAAGTTGTGACCGAGGTGAGTTGAACGGATTACAATTCTTATTGTATGTTTCGACCCTCTCATTCTCTCTAAAAACAGTTGAGTGAAATTTCACTCAAGTAAGAGTGGAAAGTACTTGAGTGCAAAACAATCACTCAATTTGAGTGAGTTTCACACAAGGTGATCTGAGTGGAATCAACTTCACTCAACTGGAGTGATTTATCAACTCGAGCTAGAGTGAACTTCACTCAAACTTGAGAGAACTTCACTCAAATTTGAGTGAATTTCACTGAACTTGAGTGAGATGAATTTCCACTCGTAATTGAATGAACTTTTCACTCGAGTTTCACTCTTTAAGATCGGGGGTTTGAAAATCAGCTTCCGGCAAGTGGTCCAAAGTTCCTCGGATTTTTTATTAAATTGATTAAATGATTAAATAATTGATTCAGACACCCCCCCCCCCTCCCCCCCTTCCACCCAGCTGCGGTAGACCCGAGTCGTCGCCCAGACCACATAGGACTAAAGGGTTCCATTTCATGTTGCCATACACGATATTAAATTAGAACATTTACAATGCAGTGTGTGGGGATGGATTTTATGGCGTGAGCTGCTCAAGCGAATGCCACTGTACGAACGGCCCGGAATCCTGTGCTAAAGACGACGGATTCTGTTCATCAGGCACCTGTACTGCGGGGTGGACAGGCGAAAGTTGTGACCGAGGTGAGTTGAACGGATTACAATTCTTATTGTATGTTTCGACCCTCTCATTCTCTCTAAAAACACTTGAGTGAAATTTCACTCAAGTAAGAGTGGAAAGTACTTGAGTGCAAAACAAATCACTCAACTTGAGTGAGTTTCACAAAAGGTGACCCGAGTGGAATCAACTTCACTCAACTTTAATCAATTTATCAACTCGAACTTGAGAGAACTTCACCCAAACTTAAGTGAATTTCACTCAGCTTGAGTGAGATGATTTTTCACTCCTAATTGAATGAACTGTTTCACTCTTTAAGATCGGGGGTTCAAAAATCTGCTTCGGGCAAGTGATCGTCACTTTTACCAAAGGTCCTCGGATTTTTTAATTAAATAATTGAATATAACACTTTTTTTTTCAAAAAAGTTGGTTCGAATACTTTTTTTATAACTGTTTATATTTTCCACATACGAACCCCTGTATGTATTATTAGGCCGATATTTTGGAATAATTGAACACTTACTTACTTTTTTTGCGAGGGTCCTTAGTACTTACCAGAAAGTTCATGCACCAACGCGCCTCTTGTGAAACAAGGGAATACAAACCCTTCCGGATTAAAGTTTTTGTTGCTTTTTTCTATGCCATTCAGGATCAGAAGACTACGGTTATATCTAAGGCTCAGTGAAACATACATGTATAACGTATTATACAATTTCGGTGTAAAAATTCATATTATCGGAAGTACTAATGAAAAATACAGTATTTGTAACTTACGGTGGCCCATAGGAGACAATGACTTTCTTTTTCCACATCTTTTATTACTTTATCTGATTTTCTTGTGGGTTTTCTATATTTTATGTCTATTTTCTATAAACAGTTTCTAATTTATCACAGAATTTCTTCAGTTTTCTGACATTCATATTAACGTCGGCACAATATCTTCAACATTTTTTTTACAGAAAACCAAAAAAATAATCAATATGTACAACTAATTGTAATGGCATTATTTCAAAGCCATCTAGGACACAACAAAATCTATCCAATCATCAGTCTAGGACACAACAAAATATATCCAAGCATCAATCTAGGACACAACACAATCTATCCAAGTATCACAAAAACTAGGACACAACAAAAGTATACAAGCATCAGTCTAGAACACAACAAAATCTATCCAATCATCAAACTAGGACAAAACCAACTTATATAAGCATCAATCAAGGGCACAACAAAATATATCCAATCATGAGCCTAGGATACAACAAAACATATCGAAGCATCAATCTAGGACACAACAAAATATATCCAAGCACCAAGCTAGCACACAACAAAATGTATCCAAGCACCAATCTAGGACACACCAAAATAATCCAAGCATCATTACAAATGAAAGTTTTCAAGTGAATCTCTTCATAAAACTTGATAAAATTTCTGTGATTGTTGATTTTTCCAATTGTTCACTTTCTTCAGCTTGCGACGAAGGTTTATTTGGTTTTAACTGCAGCCAATGGTGCAACTGTCTTAATGGGACAGTGTGTGTCCCAACGACCGGGTATTGTCCACTAGGGTGCGCTGAAGGATGGACAGGGCCTGTATGCCGAATAGGTACAACTTATGATACATCTATCTATATATATAGCATGACAAGTGTTTACCGATATTGTATTCTCCTGTACCGATAGTGTATACCACCGATACTCTAATGATCTTTAATAATTCTGATATGTATTGAATGTTGGACCTGCCTATAGCGACATCTCAGCCCATGAAACTGTCCGATACTGACGTGTTCTGGACTTCTATTATATATTTATAATGGCGCTGGCGTTGGGCAAGCAAAAATGGGCGATATCAACTCCATATTCAGACTAAAGACAGCAATATGCGGTCATGTAACAATTATATTCGCGAGAGCATTTCTCAGCCAGTGGGGAAATTTCAATAAGCCCGCCATGTTTGCAAACTGCATTCTCCTTGTAAGTGAATGGAGAATAGCTCTGATTGGTTTACCTTAAATAGCATGTGATGCAGGCTGACAACAATCCCCAATAGTTTGGGAGAAGCTTGGGATAATACAGCGCTCGTCTAAACTGATTAGGAGACTCGACCTTAAATATGTATCACAATTATTAAATATCATGTTATGGCTGCATGTCAGTCTATCATGTTAAGGATCGGTACCGCCATGATATCCGGGTCATATCCGGTTCAAATGTCACATCCGGATGACTTCCTGTGACGTCACATCCGGGTCAAAGGTCACTTCCGGTCACGTGACGGCCCAGCAAGATTTATCTGTACATAAAACCACAGTGACTTCCAATATTACTCTACATTAATTAATATTAATAAACTATTAATATTTTTTGAAATAACATGACAAAATTTGTATCCGTATAAGTAGATCACGCAAATGTCAATTAGGATACTTAGTTAAAGCATATAGGACCATCCCGAGATGGAACTCTCTAATCGCAAAAGGCGCGAAACGACGTCATTACCCATGTGACGTTACGCTGAGGTTAGCAGGGAACTATTGTTTAACCTTAGCACTGGCGTGGTATTTTATTCACAGTTTTATAGGCGATGATCTCAGTTTGCAAATCCAACTCCGAAACAATAACATCTTCATATTTAATTGAATTTTCATTATTTTGAAAGCGACAATGATACTTATTTTCCTAGTTTGCGGTATAGCCAGTTTTAAGGAAGTAGTCCATATCTCGGATTATTGGTCCCATTTCCCCTTTTTTATACAGCAGGTTCTGTTATTCCCCTTTCAGTGACCAAAATTCTGGGTACTACCATTCCTTCTAAAACTGACATATGCGGATCGGTGGCTCAGTTGAGCGATATGGCGAAACAGGCCTTGAATTCCGCCTTCTTCATCCTCCCTTCCGCGCGTTTTCAGGTGATTAAAAGTGGGGTTATGTTACATATGGAATATGCGACAAAAATGCGACGGTCTGGCGGTGATGCGGTCGCGGGAAAAAGCTTCCGCGGAGAAAAAGTAGTCCCCAGACTTCAAATACGCTGCATGGTCCGATGGGGTCGAGTGAGGTATCAAAGGGACGCATTCGTGAAGGGGCATCTAATGGGCTGGGTGTGGGGTTGAAATATCGGCATTCCGCGCATGCGCGGTGGCCAAAGGGTATGAACATAGACGTTTTGGAAATGGTTATTCCCCACAATGTCGGCTAATCCGCCATGTTGGAGCCGCCATGTTGGAGCCGCCATTGTGGGGAAAATTAACCCAGACAAACACAGACAAGTCTAGACATGGCCAAAGGTCACGCCCCATTCACCCACACCCCCATATAGACCCATACTAGGGGTATAGGACCAATGTTTGTCCCACTGGGAAACCTACTTCTATACATTTGCGGTATGGTTGTTTGGATTTGTTTTCTTAGTCTCGTCAAGACAAACATGATAGGAAGTGTCACGGAGCGAATCGTTGAAATTTTTGAAAAAAGTTCAAGGAGCCCCATCTAGACCCATATAGTCCCATACTGGGGGTGCAAAATCGGTGTCATGCCAACGTACGCGATGACCTTTAGCGACGTACACCAAACGTACCGACTGGGCTATGGCCCGTAAAAACATGGGCAACCCTCTCCACAGAGTAGGCATTTTACACCAAATATCTGAACCCATGGGGACCAATAAACATAATCTATAGGTGTTGTACCATGTTATTATGCCCAGTCTATGATAGAGTGCCACCCCAGTGTCAAGCGTTTATTGTCCAGTTTGCACAAGCAAAAGGAAAATTACAACGTTCGTCAAACGTATGCTGACCGACAGAGTATGACGTCATCGGGCACCAACATGTGGTCTTCCGTGGTATGAGTGAATTAGATATGAATGAATGAATTAGTTTGATATAATTTTGTATGGTACAATCACTTGCAAAAGGTTGGAAATCATCCGTACAGGTCTGTTTGTGTAAGAAAAATGGCGTCCCACGACCAATTTCCCCGGATCTTGGTTTAATTCAAATCGTAGCGCCATCTGCACACTCTGACGCAAGGGAGACAACTCGGACTAGGCCAATCCCCTTGTAGGCAAAGGTGATGTCCCCTGATTCGCACATTTCCATCTATTTTGCCTGTATTAGGGGGTGGTCATTTTTTGTGGATTTTACTATGGGCTGTGAGGTTGATCATGTAGAATGCGATGGGAAAAGCTATGAAATGTTTTCTTAAGTACCGGGTAGGTCTGTATATACATCCAGTGTTCAGTCAATAGGTGCATACTGGATGAACATTTTGAGGTCTAGGTGGACCTCTAGTGGTCCGATGATGTCGTATGCGGTCTTATTTTAAAGCTCTCGTGAAGGAGCATCCGACTGAGCTAGAGTGTTGTTTGTTTTCAATATTCTGCGCATGCGCAGACAGAGAATTGTGGGAAAATGGTATGGAAATAGACGTTTTGGGATCTAGGCGGGCCTCTAGTGGTCCGATTGCATCGAGTGAGTTATCATTGTAAACCATATGTGAGGGAACATCCAGCGGGATGGCTGAAACGTGGAACTGACGTCATTCTGCGCATGCGCAGTAGACAAAGACTATGCAAATAGACGTTTTGGGATCTAGGCGGGCCTCTAGTGGTCCGATTGCGTCAAGTGAGGTATGATTGTAAAGCATACGCGAGGGAGCATCCAACGAAATGGCTGGAACGTGAAACTGACGTCATTCTGCGCATGCGCAGTAGAGAAAGTGTATTGACATAGACGTTTAGGGGCCGAGAGGTGCCCCTTTGGGTCCGATGGAGTCGAGTGAGGTATCAATGTGAAGCATACATGGAGGAGCATGCGCCTGGACTAGTGTGTTGTTTGTTTTCAACATTCTGCGCATGCGCAGACAGAGAATTGTGGGAAAATGGTATGGAAATAGACGTTTTGGGGTCTAGGCGAGCCTCTAGTGGTCCGATTGCATCGAGTGAGTTATCATTGTAAACCATACGTGAGGGAGCATCCAGCGGGATGGCTGAAACGTGGAACTGACGTCATTCTGCGCATGCCCGGCACGAAACGGTGAAATTTTTGGAAAAAGTCACCGAGGCCTGGGTAGGCTCATATAGACCCATATACTGGAGTATAAGCCCAGTGTATGTATAAATCCATACTGGGTGGCCGTGTTGGAGTCTAGGTGAGTCCCTGGTGGTCCAATGGTGTCGTATGAGGTCTTATTTTGAAGCTCTCATGCAGGAGCACGTGACTACACTCATGGTTCGTACGTTGTCAATAGTCTGCGCATGCGTAGCCTGGCCGTAGTATAGAAAGCAGGCATTTTGAGGGGGTATGTGGGTGTGTTTGGGGTAGAGATGGGCTATTCACGGTTCGAATGGGTCGTGGAAGGTGTCAAAGTGAAGCTTGTGTGGGTTAGAGTCTGAATGGTGTGTTTTTAAGTGCAAGTCGCGTTAATCTGCGCATGCGCAGTTGGTTGTAGTAAGTAAAGTGGCCACTTTGGGGCAGTACATGAAGGTATTTGGTGTCGAGATGGGCTATTCACGGTTCGAATGCGTCCTGGAAGGTGTCATCTTGTAGCTCTCGGGGTGTAGACCCCGATTTGAGGGCTGTTCACAGCATCTGTGACGTCATCGATGACGTCATCAGTACGAGTAGTAGCGAAAGTGGGCATTTTAGGGCAGTACAAGAAGGTATTTGGGGTAGAGATGGACCATCCTTGGTCCGAATGCGTCCTGGGAGGTGTCATTTTGTAGCTCTCGGGGTGTAGACCCCGATTTGGGGGCTGTCCACAGCATCTGTGACGTCATTGGTGACGTCATCAGTAGGAGTAGTAGCGAAAGTGAGCATTTTGGGGCAGTGAAGGGAGGTATTTTGGGTAGAGATGCTCCATCCTCAGTCCGAATGCGTCGTGTGGGGTGTCATCTTGTAGTTCTCGGGTGTACATTCCGATTTGAGGGATCTTCCCGTCATCTGTGACGTCATCGGTGACGTCATCAGTAGGAGTAGTAGCGAAAGTGAGCATTTTGGGGCAGTACAAGAAGGTATTTGGTGTAGAGATGGACCATCCGCGGTGCGAATGCGTCATGGGAGGTGTCATGTTGTAGCTCTCGGGGTATAGAACCCGATTTGAGGGATATCCACAGCATCTGTGACGTCATTGGTGACGTCATCAGGACGAGTAGTAGCGAAAGTGGGCATTTTTTAGCAGTGAAGGATGTTACTTGGTGTAGAGATGGACCATCCGCGGTGCGAATGGGTCGTGTGAGGTGTCATCTTGTAGCAACGCCCACCAACGCCATTCTTAATGCTTCAACGCCCTGGTGAAATAGCTCAGAAGCTCTGATATTCCATGGAATTGTCACTAATTCTTCGGAATGCAGTGACGTCCGTCAACGCCCGTCGTTACACCTTAACACTCTAACATAACGCCATGATATAGACCGGAGAGAGAACAACAACAGCAACAACAACAAGGATGACACATGAGAGAACAACAACAACAAGAAGTTTTTTCATATAGTTTATTCTCCCCAATGTTACATCATACCCACGCTGGGGAGCCGCGTTGGGTATATTTACAATTCAAGAAGATTCTTGTCCAATCAGAGGCCACCATTTGCATCTGTCATATTCGTTCCTGTCCGTTAGATGTATTCTCGGCTACTCTTGTCCAATCAGAAGTCGCCATTTCAGAAAGTTCCACCTTCGGGGCATGTTCGCTCTGAACCGTTTGTTCTAATCGTCATCGGGCAGGCCAGGATACCGTTGAGGAAACATATCCTCAGATAGTTGTTTGCGCATTCTGAGTATCTATCAGTGCATGGGTGAATACTTTCATCCGATGGGGGTG
Organism: Hanleya hanleyi; assembly: GCA_036873755.1. NCBI lineage: Eukaryota > Metazoa > Mollusca > Polyplacophora > Lepidopleurida > Hanleyidae > Hanleya > Hanleya hanleyi. Next base: position 15,229 of record JAVTVY010025338.1, read on the forward strand.
GTGGGTCAGTTTAACCACGAAGAACGTAACATTGGTGACCCTCTCCACTATCCACTTGGTGTTGGGACGCTGTTCATAGGCCCATTCCAAGGGATCCACAGTGTCCAGTTGGGCCAGCATCGTCTCTAGCGACGCCCGATTGGTGATTGTGAAAGGATGGTCGTACACTGGGTTGATGGCACTGGAATAGAAATAGCACAATTCACGCGTCATCTTATGGCATAAGATGTACCCAAATGCTACATTTAATGTGAAGGACGTAGGTTGGTCATTGAAGATGGCTTCCACGTAGCTGCGTAGACGGGCGAGATCGGTCAGTCGGAAATTGTACAAGTCCAATATAGGGCGATGACGGTGGAAGCAGTGTCGGATCATGGACCAATGGCGTCGATACATCTCACTCACTGGATGATCTTCGGGTAAGAGATCGCTGGGAACATCCACCGCATCTTCCAGAAAATGTTCGTTGTTGTCAGGCGTATGACTGGAAACAGTAATGCTAGGGACCGGCTGGATATCTAGGCTCTTCTGAGCTGTGGGTATAGGCGGGCTCTCCGTGATCGCATCACCAGTGGCATTCTCCTCCCCGGGTTCATCTTCAGTGGATCTGTCCCTCCTGGGTGCCTCTTTAGTGGAAAGTTGTCCCTCATGCCGTGGTGACGGACCATGAATCAAACGCTCATGCCGTTTTAACTGACTGGGTCGTTTGAAGAGTTGACCACATTCTTCGCATGGACGCTTTGGTGGCCCATGAATTGAACGTTCATGGCGCTGTAAATGATCTGGGCGCTGAAACGACAGTGTAGGCCTACATATCGTACAGCTATACCGGGCGGTTCCATCGTGCTTGGTAGCCTCATGGCGGCGCAAGTCGTGCCGGCGAGTGAATGATTTCGAGCACGTAGTACAAGTGAACATCTTGGTGGTTGACAGAGTGTCTGATGAAACGGCCAGGCCGTTTCCTTTTTATAGCAAGCTAGCTGTTGATCTATTTTTAGCACAATCAGTTCAACTTGGACGTCAGCGACAAGAACCCGGATGTAGGCGCGGACGTCAGCGACAAGAACCCGGATGTAGGCGCGGACGTCAAACAGGTGCACGCTCCTGTGATGCATCCTGTACCCTAGGATGTTCACGAATGTTCCACCATCCCCGACTTCTACCAGGCCCAGGTCCAGAAGCTCTCATGTCCTGCCTGTGAATAGTCAGTCATATTGTGTGTGTGTGTGTGTGTGTGTGTGCTTGTGTGCGTGTGTGTGCTTGCGTGTGTGTGGAAACCTTTGCGCGCCGGGGTCAAAGGTCAGTTCCGTGAACGGAAGCGGAAGTGACCTCACAGAGGTCATATGCAAATGTCACTTCCGAGCTCTGAGCTCCACAGGCTTTGAGCTCCAAGAGCTCCGATCCAAGAAACACACTCGCAAGCACACACACACGCAAGCACACACACACACCCACCCACACACACACGCACTCAGGCGTATACACACACACGCATAGACACATACACATACACATACACACACACATACACGTACACACACACACTCACCCAGATGCATACACACAGACACAAACATGCACACACCATTACCCACATGTTGGTCTTGAGAGGAAGCGACTTGAGAGGAACCATCTTCATGCATTTTTAGGACTTGAGAGGCCGAAAAATCTCCTCTCAAGGGAATCTTCCTAGGTACTAAATTGAGTGCTGGTGTGCATAAAAATAAATTGCTCCAAGGTCATACTTATACTCATGCCTGATACACACATATATCCTCGTAAGGGAACGATTCTGGTCCTCTTTGGTCTCTGGTTTACTTAACATATGTTGATTTATCCTCTTTGAGGGTGACTTCTAGGAAATTATCCATGTCCTCTAAAGAGAATGTTTCTGGTGTGTGTAATTGGACTCCTCCTGGGTCTCTTATCTACGCCATACACGTGAAAATATCCTCATAAGGAATGACTTCCACTGAGTTCACCCATGTACTCCTAAGACATACTTGTGGGATATACTAATCTTTATTGTGAATAATAAAGGCGACTCATCTTTTGTCTCTGCTTTGCCAAACTCACATGGAAATGTCCACATAGGAGACGAGTTACAAGGAATTCTCGGTCCTCTTTGGGCAATATTTCTGGTGTGTGTATCAAGTTGGGAGGACTCCTTGTCCTGCGATTTAGGTCACACACGTGAAAATATCCTCTTATGAATGACTTGTAATTAATTCACCCATGTCCTCATAAGGCAAACATTGTGATCTTTGTATAAATTAAGGACGACTACTATTTCTTCTCAGCTTCACGTAACATAATGGAATATCGTCTAAGAGGACGACTTAGAAGTTCACGTCCTCCCAAAGGAATGATTCTGATAGGAGTACGAGTTAAGGAATGCTTTTCTTTGGTCTCTGGCTTACTTAACAATGTTTATGGTGTGTGTAATTGGGACTCCTTGGTTTCTAAATTACGTTATACACGTGAAAATATCCTCCTGCAGAATGACTTCCACTGAATTCACCCTAAGGCATAACTTGTGGGATGTATTAATTGAGGGAGACTCCTCTTTAGTCTCCGATTTACTCCACACCCATTGAAATATCCTCATAAGGGATGGCATACAAGAACTTCAAACGTATCCTCCTAAGGTAATGTTTCTGGTAGGAGTGTAAACTCAGAAAAAACCTCTTTCGTCTCCAATTAATATCAACTCTGAAAATAACCTCTTAGTGGACGACTTACGTCCTCTTAAATCAATGTTTTTCGTGTGAAACTTAAGGATTTATTTGTCTCTGTTTACTGAAAACACATGGAAATATCCTCGTTGGAGACAATTTACAAGGAATTAACCAGGTCTTATTGAGGCTATGTTTCTGGTGTGTGCATGTGTGAAGTTGGGAGGACTCCTCCTTGGCCTCGGATTGACGTCACATACGTGAAAATAACCTCTTAATGACTTACAATAAATTTATCCATGCCCACACAAGGCAAACATTGTTGCCTGTGTATAAATTAAGTTAGACTGCTCGTGGGTCTCCGCTTTACTTAACACAATCAGATCTCCTCCCAAGGGAATGATTCTGGTGTGTATGCATTACGGAATACTCCTCTTTGGTCTATGGTTTACTCACCATATATGGAAATATCCTCTTTGGGGATGACTTACAAGAAATTCAGCATGTCCTCCTGAGACAAACATTGTGGTGTGAGTATTAATTCAAGGATGAATACTCTTTGGTCTCCGCTTTGGTTAACACACATGGAAAATACATAAAGGGCAATGTTTCATGGCGTATGTGCAAAATTAAAAATACTCCCTAGTCCCAGATATATTTCACATCTTTAAAAGTAAGTTCTCCAAAGAAATGTTGCTGATGTGTGTCTGAACTTGGGACACCACCTCATTAGTCTTGGATTTAATTCATACACAGGTTTCATGGTTTGGGGCTTCAGTTACGATAACCTTTCATCCATTGATCAAACAAATAAATATAAGTCTTCTTTGCCCCACTTCATGATATGCTTCAGGTTTAGTGATAATCCACTAACCCCAACCTAAGATCTTGCATGGACAATGGGAGACATGCACAATACAATTCAGCCAATCAGCTGTCATGATTATCACTTCCGTTTAGTGCATTTCACAACTTCCTGTTCAGTGAGTTAATCAACATCATGTATTTGAACTTCGAAGTTGCCGGCATTGTGCAAGTCCACCATTGAAGTTAATTGACACATAGACTTGACATCTTAAGGTATGATCTGCCCAGTGGGTTTTATTTTGTAATGCCAACAATTCAATTGAACAAACTTTCTGTATTGACGAAGAAACAACTTTCATATAATCGATAAAATGCAATCAGCTTCATAGGAGTTCCTCTTCAAATGAAAACACATCAAAATGGAAATAAGTTCAATCATAAACAAATACATCTTATCTGAATTAAAGGAGAAATGCAAAGGTGACATTGGGTAATAAAAGATGATTCGGTTTGGTTAAACAAAAAAATCAATCCTCAAGAGCGAATTTAGAGAATAGAAAATTGTTAAACAACCGCCTATCCAAAAACACACATCGCTGATAAATGTAAGCTATGACTATGTCATCTAGGCTCAGTTTCTGAAATGACGTGGAGGTGTACAGTGACATTGCCGAATGCACTAGGTCGTGTAGTACACGTCAATCGAATGACACTGTAGTGCCACTAAATGATGAACAAATGTCACGAAGCACATTATTAGGCACATAGAGTTTAACCCATAGTTGAATAGAGACTAGAATCAAATCAGAAGATTTTAATTTTTCATATAATTGGACTTTGGCTTGCAAGACATTTGAATTACCACATTGGGAAAACTACAGCCATGAACAGCAACCTAAATGTAGACTACACATCAATTACTTTTCTCCAGTCCAAAGAAGTCCCTTTCCATTTCACAAAGGAAATCATTTTTTTAGTTGCAAAAGTGCAGCTTCCTGATTATGCCAACAATACCCAATGCTTTTCAGTACTTTGCCTGACCTTTCATGGAAAAACAAAGAAGTCATTTAGAAGATACACATGTATCATGTTACACAGATTTACCTTCATTCATGTCATGAACAAAAGCCTCAGCGCGATGGCACAAAAGTTCAACAGAAACACTTTAAGATAATTAATAATTTAATTAATGAAATTATTGAATACTTCAATTAATAAAAATAATTAATACTTTAATTATTTCATTAAATAATACTTTAATTACTTATGGAGGTTTTGACGTTCCGACAAATATCAACTATTATTTATCAACTACCACCAAGCAATCAACAAATGCCACGAAAAACAATCAGGGAGATGGCACACAGAAATTCAACAGGAAAAAACTTTAGAGAGGTAGTAGCGTGATTTTAATTGTTCGGGTAAACTGAACAGCCTGATCAATTGCAACATTTGCCAAAAGATTTTCAAGTCATGAAGTTTTGTATTTCTAAAAGGGAACAATATTGTCAGATTCTTCAATTCGGTCTAGTGGACCACATTGGTGTCCATGACGTCATGTTAGAAGCCGTCAGTGTAATAAAAGTTCCAAGGTCGAGTATGACATTGAAAAGCATCATGCCCGGAATGCTAATGCGCATTCTGTGTCGTCATCTCAAGCACTGGAGCCAATAGCAAGTGCTGCTACGTTTTCCAGAAAATGTCAAAAGTGTAATTTCAATGCCTGTGATATTACAAAATTAGGTCACAGAGAAACGTTCACCATAGTTGATCGCAACTACTAAATAACTTTTATCAAAATATTTGATTTGCTGAATATTTTTTAAATGACGCTACTACCTCTTTAATCAAGATAATTAATGATTAAATATATGGACACATGGCAACTGCCCAGCCTTCTAAGAGGAATATGCGAGTCACCATACTAGCACCTAGGTAGGCCGGATCTTCTTTTTTTTTTTGCAACAGCGAGTTCAATTTGTCCTTCACTTTTCTCCAAGGAAGTGGTTTCAGGCTACTGGAATTCAAGGTCTTGAGGATATCTTTCTTGCCTGGTAATTTATTCTTGTTCAGATATGTCTGAAACATCTTTTCACATTCAGCAGTGTTCTCATCTGTCCAAAACCTCTTTGGCACTGGTAAATACAAGTAATACAATGAAAGCATTTACTCTTCCATAAATACAAACAAACACCTGAACTTAACTCAATATTTCATCAGGATTTCAGTAGTGGATTTAAACACGAGCCACGCCAAGTGCCGAGAATTCCTCGACCTTCAGATTATTTGAAAATAAAAAAAACACAGCCAACTTGTGGCAACAAGCAGTTGGTTTGACGTGGTCATCAAGGAAACAAATATGCCCTTTCTCACTGATATTGATAGGCTTTTGCTCCATGACCACATGTGTAATGTGAGCTTCATCCTCATAGGCACACTCATTCTCGAGATATGGTGGGGCTGAGAAAACAGAGACAGACGACAATAGTTTAATATCAATTTTGGCTCTAGCCAATGATCAGATGCATGACTGGTTTAAGTCCAGCGAGTCTTGGTATTTATCATTCTTCAAATATGTTGGTGATTAGGAAATGGGGACATTGCTTCCACTGATATGCCCACTTTCAAATAAGCTTCCTCCTATATTTGGTGGACTAGGGTCCTCTTCAGAAATCGTTTGGATTCACTTTATTTTTATCAGGGGGTCAGGTCTGCAAACCTGTAGGTTACCCGTTTTATTTGTATGAATTAATTTTTTTTATAGTTCCATTCAATTTTGTCCCCCGAAATATCTGCAGAACCACTTCACGATGGAAGTTGAAATATGGTAGTCTTTATCGCACATACCAAAGCCATAATGAATTTCACTGTTTACATTTGATAATCAGAACCGCTTAACCGGTTGACTTGGAAGTTGGTTATCGTCATTGATGTAAATGGGAATTCAAATTGTATATTCAGAATTCCACTCCCTGCACAATTGTTGATTTATTGACCAATAGCAGATTGATTTGTTATATTGGCTGTATAAATCAGATACCATGATTCCAAATATGGTGGATTCAAAGTCGAAAAGCACCCAGTTGCCTCTGGAGTTAATAGCTACAATGCTGAAATTTCTCACACTACTAGATTTGAGCAAACTCTTCCATTTTGCCACATATCAGCATCTGACTGGTTGCACTGTTCAGCGGCCATATTGGATCAAAACGAAACACATAAATCTCTTCGTTTTCTATAACCCCTCAGTGGATCGACTGGAAACTTGGTGGTTGTCATCGATATGCTCGATACTTAAATATTCTGCTCCGCGAGCAAATGCCGCTGTCAAAGTTGCAAATTTGATTAACGAAGTGGCCGTTTATATGTTATCAGAGATTGGTATGCCAAATAAGGCAGCGTCGAAGCCAACGAGTGTTTGGTTGCCCCGGGGTCACCAATTTTTTTAGAGAGCTACAGGTCAAAAAGACTTCCTTTCCCATAGCATTTGAATAATTGCCATGGACTGACTGCCAAGGATCAATCAAACTGTTATGACTTTAGGTGATTGACAGGTTCAGGAAATGGTAAAGTCCAGCGACACCAGTACTCAGTCCCCGGAATCACAATTATTCTTTATCCAACATGTTTGGTCATCTCCAGAATGGTCAAACTCACAAGATTTAAACTCTTCAGTTGATAGTAGACCTAATAGAGAAATGCACATTAAAAGTTGGCTCTACTTGGTTAAACTGTATGGCAGCCATCTTGGATAAAACTGTTCAGCTTCAAAGCTCTTCTTTGGAAGAACCACTAAAATTATCTATTTGAAACTGGCATGCATGATCTATTGGTCAGGGTCTGCAATTCTTCTGAAGGGTTTGTTGCTGCGAAATCAATTATGGTTGCCATGGTCATTCAAAAATTGGTCAGATTACAAGAGTTACATCTGAAGAATAAAAGTGCCAAAAGATGACAACTATCTATGTAAGATGACATCAATTTCTTCAATTCATTTATGCTGTGTGCTGGCATATAAGATGACATGAATTTGACATCTCGGAGAGGTGTGGGGTGAATAGCTATTCAAAAAAGCTTCTTCAACCCAGATCCAGTATGAAGCTGTCGTGTTGACTAGAACAGGCCATCTGATTTCCCGCTAAGACTACAACATGCTGCCCTGTCTACAACAGACAGTCCGGAGCTCCCACTATGGTTACAACAGGCAGTTCAAGGGCTTCGAAAAGAACTCCAGAAAACTGCTTACCTTTCAATGACAGTTTCTTCCTCTTAATAGGAGATGACCCAGCATCACTTTCTGAATCTACTGCAAGCAAAATATACCAATAAAGATTCAACTAAGTTCATTCTTCACATGAGCAGGGCCAATTTAGTGAAAATCATTTGGAAAACATTTGGGTTCCGAAAAATGTTTGGGCTCCCAAACTACAAGGTGCCCAAACTAAGAGAGCAAAATTAAGAGTGGCTGGGCACTGTCCCATACCCAATGGGGGGTTACATGTAGAAGCATGTATGCTGAAACCCCAAGCTCTGCAGTTGGGGATCATAACTTATAAAATTTACTAGAAATGGCCCTGGTAAGAGTTAGAAAACACAGGAGTAAAATGGTCTGTCTGGGAACAACAGGGAATCCAGACATAAGGACAACTTAGGGCTCAACATCACATTCTGCAGTATTCCAGCCATATAGCAAATTAAAGATATAGACTTACTCTATGATTACCTGAACATGTACATGTGGTGGGGACGAGAAAACAGAGCAAGTGAGTGAATAAGATTCAAGATCACTTCCAAAAATATTAGAGTCATATCACAAGATGAGAGATGGCAATACTCCAATGTCAATTTTCGCTGTAAACAATGACCATATGCATCTCTGGTGGGAGTTCAGTAAGCCTTGACCTTAATCATTCTGGAGATCTGGTGCTAACAAGCAATTGGAGACAAATGGGCCAACTGTGGCCCACTGATAAGCTCAGCATTTTCGGTAGGCTTCTGCTCTTTTGACTACAAGATGATTGCAAACTGCTTCTACATTTCCACATTGATATTACCCCCCTCGGTTTTTCATTCCATTGCAAGTGCAAACATCCATGAGCGTAACCAACATTAAAATAATCCAGGATACAACTGGTATTTGTGGATGTACCACTGATAGTGAGAACCCAATGGAAATGTCAACTGACTTCAAAATAAAAATAAAATGTCAAGTCTAGTCAAGTACATGAAAATATCCTCTTTAGTATCTTATTTACGGACTCATAGGGCCTCTTCATAATGCAATATCCTCTAAGGGGATCAATACGTAAATTCAACCATGTCATCCTGTAGCAAAATTCGAAATAGGCCTATTCCGACTGTCCGACTACAGTTGTAGTCTGTGACAAGTACTAATTCAGCACCACTGACGAGTCTTTCTAAATCTATTCACACACCAAAATTCCCAAAAACCTGCAAGGTTATATGGAGATAATTCATTGTCCGACTCGCAGTCGTTTGCCAAGAAATGACCGTCGGTACTGTTTGGCTTCAGTATTATTTGGGGGGGGGAGGGGGGAAATACAAGCTCACCGAATTATTCCTCAAATTAGCATAGGCCTATCCCACAGTCACAGTGGAAATGCCCCCCCCCCCCCAACGATAGGCCTAGATTTTGCATCATAGCCTCAGACTATATTTTCCAATGGAGACTATCAGGGGGGAGTGTATAGACGGTATTTACACATATAATGGTCTCCGTTGCGACTGTGATGTGTGGATGCGCTAGGAATGATTCTATTTATGTGATTGCAACTGCACTGACAACCTCACTGGCGGCTGTAGTGGCCCGACTGTGCCGAGTGTAAAGCATATATATTGCGCCCCGTTTAATATATCATCAAAGTCAGCCTGCATGGTTGTCTCCCCTTAATTTCCATTATGCAGACTTGGACTTAGGGCTGAACCAGATTAACACTAGGGGGCAGCACCTGCCGGGGAAGCGTGTAAATGATACACACTGTGTGCACACAGTCATGCTGTGTGTAAGATTGAAAAAATCCCAAACACCTCATTAGACCCTGTAGAACAAGTTGCGCATGTTTTCCTTAGGAGGAGTTCCTCTTAAGGTAAAATCTCCTCATAGGGGTCTGCATTGCTTGAATTTCTCCTCATAAGGTATCGTATGTAAGCGTACACACACACACTCACCCAGATGCATACACACAGACGCAAACATGCACACATACACACACACACAATATGACTAACTATTCACATGCAGGACATGAGAGCTTCTGGACCTGGGCCTGGTAGAAGTCGGGGATGGTGGAACATTCGTGAACATCCTAGGGTACAGGGTGCACCACATGAGCGTGCACCTGTTTGACGTCCGCGCCTACATCCGGGTTCTTGCCGCTGACGTCCGCGCCTACATCCGGGTTCTTGTCGCTGACGTCCAAGTTGAACTGATTGTGCTAAAAATAGATCAACAGCTAGCTTACTATAAAAAGGAAACGGCCTGGCCGTTTCATCAGACACTCTGTCAACCACCAAGATGTTCACTTGTACTACGTGCTCGAAATCATTCACTCGCCGACACGACTTGCGCCGCCATGAGGCTACCAAGCACGATGGAACCGCCCGGTATAGCTGTACGATGTGTAGGCCTACACTGTCGTTTCAGCGCCCAGATCATTTACAGCGCCATGAACGTTCAATTCATGGGCCACCCAAGCGTCAATGTGGTCAACTCTTCAAACGACCCAGTCAGTTAAAACGGCATGAGCGTTTGATTCATGGTCCGTCACCACGGCATGAGGGACAACTTTCCACTAAAGAGGCACCCAGGAGGGACAGATCCACTGAAGATGAACCCGGGGAGGAGAATGCCACTGGTGATGCGATCACGGAGAGCCCGCCTATACCCACAGCTCAGAAGAGCCTAGATATCCAGCCGGTCCCTAGCATTACTGTTTCCAGTCATACGCCTGACAACAACGAACATTTTCTGGAAGATGCGGTGGATGTTCCCAGCGATCTCTTACCCGAAGATCATCCAGTGAGTGAGATGTATCGACGCCATTGGTCCATGATCCGACACTGCTTCCACCGTGATCGCCCTATATTGGACTTGTACAATTTCCGACTGACCGACCTCACCCGTCTACGCAGCTACGTGGAAGCCATCTTCAATGACCAACCTACGTCCTTCACATTAAATGTAGCATTTGGGTACATCTTATGCCATAAGATGACGCGTGAATTGTGCTATTTCTATTCCAGTGCCATCAACCCAGTGTACGACCATCCTTTCACAATCACCAATCGGGCGTCGCTAGAGACGATGCTGGCCCAACTGGACACTGTGGATCCCTTGGAATGGGCCTATGAACAGCGTCCCAACACCAAGTGGATAGTGGAGAGGGTCACCAATGTTACGTTCTTCGTGGTTAAACTGACCCACCACCCCCATCGGATGAAAGTATTCACCCATGCACTGATAGATACTCAGAATGCGCAAACAACTATCTGAGGATATGTTTCCTCAACGGTATCCTGGCCTGTCCGATGACGATTAGAACAAACGGTTCAGAGCGAACATGGCCGAAGATGGAACTTTCTGAAATGGCGACTTCTGATTGGACAAGAGTAGCCGAGAATACATCTAACGGACAGGAACGAATATGACAGATGCAAATGGTGGCCTCTGATTGGACAAGAATCTTCTTGAATTGTAAATATACCCAACGCGGCTCCCCCAGCGTGGGTATGATGTAACATTGGGGAGAATAAACTATATGAAAAAAACTTCTTGTTGTTGTTGTTCTCTCATGTGTCATCCTTGTTGTTGTTGCTGTTCTCTCTTCGGTCTATATCATGGCGTTATGTTAGAGTGTTAAAGTGTAACGACGGGCGTTGACGGACGTCACTGCATTCCGAAGAATTAGTGACAATTCCATGGAATATCAGAGCTTCTGAGCTATTTCACCAGGGCGTTGAAGCATTAAGAATGGCGTTGGTGGGCGTTGCTACAAGATGACACCTCACACGACCCATTCGCACCGCGGATGGTCCATCTCTACACCAAGTAACATCAAAATGCTCACTTTCGCTACTACTCCTACTGATGACGTCACCAATGACGTCACAGATGCTGTGGACAGCCCCCAAATCGGGGTCTACACCCCGAGAGCTACAAAATGACACCTCCCAGGACACATTCGGACCAAGGATGGTCCATTTCTACCCCAAATACCTTCTTGTGCTGCCCTAAAATGCCCACTTTCGCTACTACTCGTACTGATGACGTCATCGATGACGTCACAGATGCTGTGAACAGCCCTCAAATCGGGGTCTACACCCCGAGAGCTACAAGATGACACCTTCCAGGACGCATTCGAACCGTGAATAGCCCATCTCGACACCAAATACCTTCATGTACTGCCCCAAAGTGGCCACTTTACTTACTACAACCAACTGCGCATGCGCAGATTAACGCGACTTGCACTTAAAAACACACCATTCAGACTCTAACCCACACAAGCTTCACTTTGACACCTTCCACGACCCATTCGAACCGTGAATAGCCCATCTCTACCCCAAACACACCCACATACCCCCTCAAAATGCCTGCTTTCTATACTACGGCCAGGCTACGCATGCGCAGACTATTGACAACGTACGAACCATGAGTGTAGTCACGTGCTCCTGCATGAGAGCTTCAAAATAAGACCTCATACGACACCATTGGACCACCAGGGACTCACCTAGACTCCAACACGGCCACCCAGTATGGATTTATACATACACTGGGCTTATACTCCAGTATATGGGTCTATATGAGCCTACCCAGGCCTCGGTGACTTTTTCCAAAAATTTCACCGTTTCGTGCCGGGCATGCGCAGAATGACGTCAGTTCCACGTTTCAGCCATCCCGCTGGATGCTCCCTCACGTATGGTTTACAATGATAACTCACTCGATGCAATCGGACCACTAGAGGCTCGCCTAGACCCCAAAACGTCTATTTCCATACCATTTTCCCACAATTCTCTGTCTGCGCATGCGCAGAATGTTGAAAACAAACAACACACTAGTCCAGGCGCATGCTCCTCCATGTATGCTTCACATTGATACCTCACTCGACTCCATCGGACCCAAAGGGGCACCTCTCGGCCCCTAAACGTCTATGTCAATACACTTTCTCTACTGCGCATGCGCAGAATGACGTCAGTTTCACGTTCCAGCCATTTCGCTGGATGCTCCCTCGCGTATGCTTTACAATCATACCTCACTTGACGCAATCGGACCACTAGAGACCCGCCTAGATCCCCAAAACATCTATTTGCATAGTCTTTGTCTACTGCGCATGCGCAGAATGACGTCAGTTCCACGTTTCAGCCATCCCGCTGGATGCTCCCTCACGTATGGTTTACAAAGATAACTCACTCGATGCAATCGGACCACTAGAGGCCCGCCTAGACCCCAACACGTCTATTTCCATACCATTTTCCCACAATTCTCTGTCTGCGCATGCGCAGAATATTGGAAACAAACAACACACTAGTCCAGTCGGATGCTCCTTCACGAGAGCTTTAAAATAAGACCGCATACGACATCATCGGACCACTAGAGGTCCACCTAGACCTCAAAATGTTCATCCAGTATGCACCTATGCACTGAACACTGGATGTATATACAGACCTACCCGGTACTTAAGAAAACATTTCATAGCTTTTCCCATCGTATTCTACATGTACATGATCAACCTCACAGCCCATATTTAAATCCACAAAAAATGACCACCCCCTAATACAGGCAAAATAGATGGAAATGTGCGAATCAGGGGACATCACCTTTGCCTACAAGAGGATTGGCCTAGTCCGAGTTGTCTCCCTTGCGTCAGAGTGTGCAGATGGCGCTACGATTTGAATTAAACCAAGATCCGGGGAAATTGGTCGTGGGACGCCATTTTTCTTACACAAACAGACCTGTACGGATGATTTCCAACCTTTTGCAAGTGATTGTACCATACAAAATTATATCAAACTAATTCATTCATTCATATCTAATTCACTCATACCACGGAAGACCACATGTTGGTGCCCGATGACGTCATACTCTGTCGGTCAGCATACGTTTGACGAACGTTGTAATTTTCCTTTTGCTTGTGCAAACTGGACAATAAACGCTTGACACTGGGGTGGCAGTCTATCATAGACGGGGCATAATAACATGGTACAACACCTATAGATTATGTTTATTGGTCCCCATGGGTTCAGATATTTGGTGTAAAATGCCTAGTCTGTGGAGAGGGTTGCCCATGTTTTTACGGGCCATAGCCCAGTCGGTACGTTTGGTGTACGTCGCTAAAGGTCATCGCGTACGTTGGCATGACACCGATTTTGCACCCCCAGTATGGGACTATATGGGTCTATATGGGGCTCCTCGAACTTTTTTCAAAAATTTCAACGATTCGCTCCGCGACACTTCCTATCATGTTTGTCTTGACGAGACTAAGAAAACAAATCCAAACAACCATACCGCAAATGTATAGAAGTAGGTTTCCCAGTGGGACAAACATTGGTCCTATACTCCTAGTATGGGTCTATATGGGGGTGTGGGTGAATGGGGCGTGACCTTTGGCCATGTCTAGACTTGTCTGTGTTTGTCTGGGTTAATTTTCCCCACAATGGCGGCTCCAACATGGCGTCTCCAACATGGCGGATTAATTTTCCAACATGGCGGCTCCAACATGGGGAAAAACCATTTCCAAAACGTCTATGTTCATACCCTTTGGCCACCGCGCATGCGCAGAATGCCGATATTTCAACCCCACACCCAGCCCATTAGATGCCCCTTCACGAATGCTTCCCTTTGATACCTCACTCGACCCTATCGGACCATGCAGCGTATTTGAAGTCTGGGGACTACATTTTCTCCGCGGAAGCTTTTTCCCGCGACCGCATCACCGCGGAAGAATACATGCCCAGGGGCCCTTTGCCGGAGCTATAGTGGTCAAAGCTTGGTTTACTCAAGTAAGAATCGCAATTCATCCCGCTAAGGTTAGGTGAAATTCCCCATGATTGACTGAAATTCACTCAAGTTTGGGTGAAATCACTCAAATTTGAGTATCAATCATTTTGAGTCATTACGATCATGTGAACTTGAGTGAAACTTACTGAACTTGAGTGGAAGTCACTCCACTTGAGTGACGTTTTTCACTCAAGTACTTCAGTGGGATGAACATTCTCTCATTCTTCAGTGGAATTTCACTCAAGTGTTTTCAGAGAGTGAGCGATTAGGAGTGAGGGAGTGAGTGGGTGAATAGAATTTAACGTCGCGTTCAACAATATTTCAGCTATATCACGACGAACCAACTAAGCATCACCCAGCCCAGTTGTGTTCCTGCCACTTCAAAGAAGAACTCTTTGAAGCAGCATGGAACCAGACACCCTCCATCCACCCTATAAAACACTGAGGACAGCACACAAGACACAGACAGGACGCTTACATGGTGCAACAAAGACAAGTGATATTACAGTGTTAGACATCACATTGTCACGTTCCTGTTGCTTCTCAGCAAAACGCATTGAAGTAACAGGAACCTGAACCCACCCAACCACCCCACCCAACCACCCGCGAGCGATTAGGAACACTGGAACGAGTGGTACATGTATGTTAGGATATCAGGACTTCATCATCTGAGATATCAGATCTCACTACGATCATATTGCTATTTTTATCTCTCTTTTTTCAGGAGAAGTGTCTCAAATTTCAGGGCTCACCATTATGGATATCATCATAATTGGGGGAGCAGTGGTAGTCATAGCCATCCTTGTGGTCATCATATATTGCATAGTGAACATGTAAGTAATATTTTCGATATCAGAGTTTGAACATGTATACACGACGAAAATATGGTCCATCTATCGTGTAAGCGTCGCGAAACAACAGAGAAGATACAAAGTCCTGAACAATAGAACCTGTGAAGAAAGACCGACCGAACCCCATTGTGTTGAAGCCATTTTAGCACGAGAAGAATGTTGAAAAATTCACTTTTCGCGAATTTGTGTTGAAATCAACACGATTTTGTGTTGATATTTTTATTTCAACACAAAATGTCTGACTCCATTTTAGCACAAGCTTGAGTTAAAACAACACAATTGTTTTCACAGTGTATCTCGTAATGATTCCTCTCGCTCTGGTTAAAACGCGTAAAATTACATTTACAGTGTACTAGACAGGCGATGCTCATGGGGCAACTTCCGCTTCCTTGAACCCTGAAACCTAATGACCAGTTATTTCTCCTCTTACTCACGATGCAATATACATCCATTACAATTGAATGACAGGTGGGAACCTCCACCTTACTGCACCAGTAATATGCATCGGCAATTAAATTAATGTTGCGATGTCAGATTTCATGATAACATGATAATTGATCGCCAGTTCCAGTTGAAAGGATGCACATCCATCATGGAATGAAAGAAGGATACGCCGGCCACTATCAGGGCTGGAGTCTTGTAGCCCCTCAAAAATGCCTTCAAGACAAAGTAGTGAATTACAGGATTTCCAAAGGCTTGAGTATAATTCAGAGGCGCTATACAGCAACCAGAACATTAATATCTCAGCAACCGGAACATTAATATCTCAGCAACCAGAACACTAATATCTTAGCAACCAGAACTAATATCTCAGCACCCAGAACATTAATATCTCAGCAACCAGAGCATTAATATCTCAGCAACCATAACATTAATATCTCAGCAACCGGAACATTAATATCTCAGCAACTGGAACATTAATATCTCAGCAACCAGAACATTAATATCTCAGCAACCAGAACATTATTATCTCAGCAACCAGAACATTAATATCTCAGCATCCAGAACATTAATATCTCAGCAACCAGAACATTATTATCTCAGCAACTAGAACATTAATATCTCAGCAACCAGAACATTAATATCTCAGCAACCAGAACATTAATATCTCAGCAACCGAAACAGTAATATCTCAGCAACCAGAACATTAATATCTCAGCAACCAGAACATTACTATCTCAGCAACCGGAACATTAATATCTCAGCAACCAGAAAATTAATATCTCAGCTACCAGAACAGTAATATCTCAGCAACCAGAAAATTAATATCTCAGCAACCAGAACATTAATATCTCAGCAACCAGAACATTAATATCTCAGCAACCAGAACATTAATATCTCAGCAACCAGAACATTAATATCTCAGCAACAAGAACATTAATATCTCAGCAACTGGAACATTAATATCTCAGCAACCAGAACATTAATATCTCAGCAACCGGAACATTAATATCTCAGCAACCAGAAAATTAATATCTCAGCAACCAGAACATTAATATCTCAGCAACCAGAAAATTAATATCTCAGCAACCAGAACATTAATATCTCAGCAATCAGAACATTAATATCTCAGCAACCAGAACATTATTATCTCAGCAACCAGAATATTAATATCTCAGCAACCAGAACATTATTATCTCAGCAACCAGAACATTAATATCTCAGCAACCAGAACATTAATATCTCAGCAACCGGAACATTAATATCTCAGCAACCAGAACATTAATATCTCAGCAACCAGAACATTAATATCTCAGCAACCAGAACATTAATATCTCAGCAACCGGAACATTAATATCTCAGCAACCAGAAAATTAATATCTCAGCAACCGGAGCATTAATATCTCAGCAACCAAAACATTATTATCTCAGCAACCGCAGCATTATTATCTCAGTAACCAGAACATTACTATCTCAGCAACCAGAACATTAATATCTCAGCAACCAGAACATTAATATCTCAGCAACCGGAGCATTAAAATCTCAGCAACCGGAACATTAATATCTCAGCAACCAGAACATTAATATCTCAGCAACCGGAACATTAATATCTCAGCAACCAGAAAATTAATATCTCAGCAACCGGAGCATTAATATCTCAGCAACCAAAACATTATTATCTCAGCAACCGCAGCATTATTATCTCAGTAACCAGAACATTACTATCTCAGCAACCAGAACATTAATATCTCAGCAACCAGAACATTAATATCTCAGCAACCGGAGCATTAAAATCTCAGCAACCGGAACATTAATATCTCAGCAACCAGAACATTAATATCTCAGCAACCGGAACATTAATATCTCAGCAACCAGAACATTAATATCTCAGCAACCAGAACATTAATATCTCAGCAACCAGAACATTAATATCTCAGCAACCAGAACATTAAAATCTCAGCAACCGGAACATTAATATCTCAGCAACCAGAACAACAATAAGAAAACTAGGCTCTTGGTTTTCTTTCTTCACTTATTTTCAGACTAACCATGCCAAATTGAGAACTACGATGAATACTTTTCTATAATAAACGGATTTACTTATAAAACTTGAGAAATCCGGTAGCTCAATTAAAGCCACGAAGAGATTAGGGCCTAGTAAATGATAGTGTGGTCCTCTGTAATGTTTGTGTGAAATCAAAAAACAAGCTTTGCCACAATTTTGAATTTTGACCCCCACTTGGGTTACAAAAATATATCCGGAAGCAGTTATCATGTTTTTGATACATATGAGAACATGGTTTTCTACTTTGATAATTGATTACTACTGATACACCACGGAACATATTATCCACAATTGTTCTGAAATCTGATGACGTAGGCCCCCTACATCCATGACAATCAAATCCCACTTCTATCCCTTCATGCAAGGTCACCTCCCTCATGTAACACGACATCAACTTAATTGCCAGCGCGAGCTCCCTAGACTGGCCCAGTCGGAAGGGTAAGCTTTACTTTGATGTATCAGGTTACATATAGGACTTCGCACCTTGCGACACATGCGCTTGGCGTTGACAATGACAATTTAATTGGTTTCGTGTTACATAAGCGATGTTAGATTTCTGGATAAGTCATCACGTGTCATGCAGATGAATGAGTCGTCACGTGACTGAGAGTGATATAATACGGCATCAGGGTTGGGGACCATTGGGATTACATTTTAGTCTTTCATAGACATGTGTTACTACTAATATTAATATTTATTTACAGCAAACATAGGCGAAGCATTCCCGAACAGCGTACACAGGCTAATTCGACTGATGATATCCTGAAGCTAACAGAGATGAGCCAAATCTATGAGAATAACCCCCTGTCTGCTGTCAATCTGTATGAGAATGTGCGTGGTCTAAAAGGAGCACCTGGTGCCGATCCGAAAACGACTCACGAGGCTGATTATACTGAGCTGAACGTATGGAACCTTGTCGGTAATATTGCTGCATCCCCTGCTTCAGAACACGCCACGTTGCAAGATGCCATTTACTCTGAGATTGATGATTTGACCCAAGGAGCTAATAATCGATAGGTTACACTGATATAGGCATGTCTTCAACATAACGTAAAGTCGAATTTTATCGGACCTAATCGGGCCTTTGTTTATGCTGTGGACTTTTTCCTCAGCCTATTGAGCTTGGGGGACTGAGACTTCCCGTAATATATGTTGGGTCGAGATTCACCAGAAAACGCAAGAAAATCTGAGATGAGTGACGTCATATTATAAAATGCATTTTTGTTCATTTGTCGGCCAGATTTTTCGCGTTTTCTATGAATGCAATTATCTGATGTGAGAATAATTCTCCATACATAAAGTTTCAAAAGCTCTGAGGAAAAACGACGGAATGATCGCCATTTCGAATTTACAAAATATGTAACCCAACTTTAGAGAAGTTCATGTTGGAGAATTCGTACTTGAGACGAGAGATACTAATAAATTTATTACCAAGAACAATGACTTCTCCCTCCCCCATAACCCCCTCCACCCCACCCCAACCTAGTAGTAGTTAAACGTGAAATTCAGGCCCATTGACCTACTTTCGTAGAGGTCAAGGCAGCTATAGTTCCGACAAAGGTCATCTCCGGTCACGTGACCGGAAGTGACCCCGGCATGTATTTCTCCGCGGTGTTCATCCGCGGTGATGCAATCATCTCCGGTGCGTATACGGTCAGGTCTGGGTCGGGGTAAGCCTCCGCTACAGAAAGTAGTCCCTATCCATGTAAATTCCCAGTCACCTCAATGTTAATGTCGCTTCGCCTGAATCTCCAGGAACGTCCGGTCACCTCCGGGAATCTTCGGCAATGTACGGGAATCTCCGGAAATGTGTGGTCATCTCCGAGAATGTCCGGAGGGCAACTGAACTTCGACGTAAAGGGTATAGCTTCTAGTCGTAGGCAAATTTAAAATGGCGCTCATAGAGTTGTTACTGGAAAAAATGCGTTTTCGTCTCTCTTCTTCAAACTAATTTGCATAAATTAATAATTTCCCAAATTAGTTTATTTTCATTGGTATATTAATGTATTGTGAAGCTTTACATAGATGAAAATTGAACAATCGGCCAAATAATAGTTTTGAACATGACGTTATTCCGATGGTCAGATTGTTCATGTTATCCGGAAAAGCTGGTCACAAAGATGGTGTGGTGGCTTGCAGCTTCCCAAAGATATGGCAAATATGTAGGAGAGGGGCGAACTTAACCCCCTCCCCTCACGCTTTCCACTCCACCGTTCCACTCACCCCTTCCCCTCGTCCATTTCACTTACCTCCCATACTGTGTTACATTCCAGTTGACCCATGTCAGATATGTTAACCAGAAATTAACCAGTTCTGGTGTCATTGGTACCGGTACGCAACTAAAAAGTCCCTGGAGAGCAATTTTAGCGTATTTGTTTTGTTTTTTTTCTCTTTGCATGTTTGTCTTGTTTTAACGTAATGTGCATCTACGTGTATGATCGTTGTTTGACTCATTTACATATATATTCTACACTGTTATGCTGGTTATAAATACTTTCTGACGAAGAATAGAAAAGCAGTAATGCTCATCATCCGAGTTTGCTAATTTTTAATTTTTTCTAAAGTGTTTTCACTATGTTCTGATTTTGCATGGTATTTTTTATACTGTATACGTATAGAGGTAAAGTGCAGTACCATATTTGAGTATATTGGCGTAAATAGATGTACAGTACTCCAGTTAGTCATACTATATGAGGTTATAGACATTTTACTTAATATTTTATCGTACACATGGTATATTTATCTGCTTTATTTTAAATTACATTTACCTAGTATGAAGATGTTATATAGTCTTATATATGCCATTAGATAAGCTTGCATGTGAAGCAGAAATGCGCATCAGAGCCATTTGAACGTGTTTGCAGTTTTTACTATTTCAAACTTTTGTCTTCACCTTGTCTCGTAATTACAATATAACCTCTCATATCTTCTAAAGACTATAAGTCTATACAGGAAGTTATGAACGATTACTTATTAGCATGTATTAATATAAAAGTTTGTGTATATACTGAATGAATACAAGAACGATTAAACGGCACATAAAAGAAATCATGTCGAAAAAAATATACTGCATCCCGTATCTAACATAATCCGAGCAGTACAATATCACTATTGCAAATCGTGCCGAGTCTGCACTGACAGAGACAAAATGGGTAGTAAGTAATACTGTAAATTAGGTCTAACTTATGTGGTTTAGGGTCATTAAATAAGCAAGTACTCATGAATTTCCTGCACACTGCTGGCTGGACATGAAAACACTGTGGGAACACTTCCATGCAATGCAAACAGTGTTAGCATTTCGTGAGGAATACTCAAATACGAGTTTGCTATTTTTAATTATGTGAAGAAATCTTTGTATGATAACCAAAACCTTATGATTATGGATGTGTATGCTTAGAATATGTCACAGTGGGTGGTATATGTGACAACCTAGATATACAGATGCAATATCGTTCTCTCCGAATTCGTGCAAACCTGTCAGTATGAAGTTTACCTCTATATCTATTGGATATCTTAAGATATCCAATTATTTAGCGTTTAACACCAACTTAGAGGTGATTGTTGCCTTATCATTCACCGCTGACGTCTGTCTGACATTGAGTAAAACTCTGAGACGCAGTAGCGGTGAGTAGACTGAATTCAGACTCATTTATCCATTGGTTAAATTAGTATGAGAACCTTGGTTTCATTTTATAGTTTATCGACGTTGCCGTTCACGAGGCGATAAGTATCTAGGTCTTGAGCTCGTGCGGCAAACAGGTTTCAACCGCGATGGAAACCTTTCCACCGCGATTGAAATGTTCCCACCGCGGTTGAAACCTAAACGCAGAGATGGAAACCTTTAAGCCGCGGCGTCGTGATATGACTGTCAAAGGAACGGACGTGGCACTATAGCCATGACAAAGCTCCTCCAGCTGTACCACTCCTATATGCACTCTTTCATTCACGAATCATTTGGAGGCACTGTTGGCCTACCCATATATCGATTTTTTTTTATACCGGTAGTTCTTCTGAGCTTCAGGGGGTTTTCTTTATTCTTTCGACTATTTTCTACAACCATTTTCTTGTTCATCTCTCACATTTCTAGTATTGTCGCCAAAACCGCGGTGGGAGCATTTCAACCGCGATGGAAAGGTTTGCACCGCGGTTGAAATTTTCCCACGGCGGTTGAATGACTGAAATAGTGTTGAAAGCGACGTTAAATCATATTCACTCACTCATTAAATTCGCGATGGAAACCTTTAAACCGCGGTGGATACCTTTCTATCGCGGTGAGAAGGATTCCACTTAGTTTCAACCGCGGTGTGAACGTTTGAACCGCGTTGGAAACATTTCCGCTGCGGTGGAATCCTTTACACCGCGATTGAAATGTTTTCACCGCGGTTTTGACGACAGTACTAGAAATGTGAGAAATCTGAAGAAATTCTGTGATAAACAAGAAAATGTTTGTAGAAAACAGTCGGAAAAATGAAGAAAACCCCTGGAAACGCAGAAGAACTATAAAAAAAATCGATATATAGGTAGGCCTGCAGTGGCTCTAAAAGATTCGTGAATCAAAGAGTGCATATAAGTGCGTACAGCTCGAGGAGCCGTATCCTGGCTAGTGCCTCGTCGGTTCCTATGAAATAAATGTCTATCATTGGCGTTATTAGTACAGAACGAGAACAGGTGGTTATTCGTGTAGGCGTGAACTTAAGTGTAACACCGCGGTGTAAAGGTTTCGGTTTCCACCGCGGTGTAAAGGGTTTTTCCGCGATGTAAACGTTTTCACCGCGGTGTAAAGGTTTCCAAGAGTTTTCTTTGGTTTCAGTGAATATATAAACAGATATTTTTGACAACATTACTAGAAATTACAGAAATGTTAAGAAATTATGTTATAAACTAGAATCTATTTGTAGAAAATAGGCGAAAAATTGAGAAAATACGCAAGAAAATGATAAAAAGTGGGAAAAAAATATTTTAAAAAGTCGATGTCCCCCATGGGCCACCGTAGTATTGTATATACGGATTTTTTGTCTGCTATATAGATATATTATTTTGTTTTATTTCGACTATGCACATGTTCTATTGTGACTCCCGGTATTTTTCCACTGCATGTCTTAGGTTTCTGATAAAAGAGGGTTAAAAACTATATAATGTGAAAGACCTGCATATAATGGAGACTATACTTTCGAAATGAAAGTAAACTGTATGAGATAAGACATACAGTCAATATGTATGTGCCTGGTTGAGAACAATCACCGGTACTCTGTGCAACTCACTTCATCCATGTACAACATCATGCACCCATATGCAAAAATCCTCATCTTACTTAGTACTTGATGACACCTGGAAATGCACCTTTTGCATTGATTATCAATGCGTTTATTATACCATGGTTATTAATGCGTTTGTTGGATCCACGATCACTAAAAATGTGTTCTTTGGATCCATGATCAACAATACATTCAATGGATCCATGAACATTAATGCATTCAGTGAATCTATGATCAACAATGCATTCCTTGGGTGCATGATCAATAACGCATTCATTGGATCCATGATCAACAATGCATTAAATGGATCATGATCAATAACGGATTCAGGATCAGTAATGCTTTCATTGGATCCATGATCATTAATGGATTCTTTGGTTCTATGATCAGTTATGCATTCGTTTCATCCATTATCAGTAATACATTCATTGCATCCATGATCAATAACACATTCATTGTATCATGGTGATAATGCATTTATTGGATCCGTTATAAGTAATGCATTCATTGGATCCATCATCATGAATGCATTCATTATGACTGAGGAATCCGTATTCAGTGAACGCATTATTACTCCTTAGGCTTAGTTTTCATTACTGGAAGGTTTTTCTCGTTATTATCGGTGAATTTATGTGTTTTGCGCTAATGTTACCTGTATATAATAATCCGAAAAATAATAAAACTTATCTTACCGTATGTGTATTGTCCAGGAGTTCTTTTCATCAGTCTGTCAGCCAAACGCTAACACATAAATATTTACCCGCAAAAAGTGCGCGAAATTAATAGCCACAAAGTGGGGGGGAGGAGGCTGTAGCAAATATTAATGGCACAATTGTCGCAATTTGGACAATTATGTCATTAGCAGTTGTTATGGTCGTAGCCATGCAGATTCAACCGGTAATTTACCAAGTGTGACAAAGCTGGCGACTCTTCATGCATACTCAACCATTAATGACACAATTGCGACAATTGTGCCATTATAGTAGTTGCTGCGTTTTCTCGTTGTCCTACTTGTGACATTAATATTCACAACAAATGATGATGATTCGACCCCAAGGAATGTTAGCCCGTGCCTAGGAATGGCAGTCCCCCATGAGGATGATTTCCTGGCATATACGAATGCTGCATGGTTCGA
Organism: Hanleya hanleyi; assembly: GCA_036873755.1. Lineage (NCBI taxonomy): Eukaryota > Metazoa > Mollusca > Polyplacophora > Lepidopleurida > Hanleyidae > Hanleya > Hanleya hanleyi. The sequence goes on from JAVTVY010025338.1 coordinate 39,472, forward strand.
CCAAAAGAAATGATTGTATTTCCTCCGACTCTCCCCCTCTCTCCCCCCCGCCGTCAGACATCATTGTCCGTAACATAGGAATGATGGTCCACCCTCAAGAAATGTTCCGCCACCCCGCCGACATGATTTTCCGGCTTTCATTGTCCGGCATACAGAAATGATGATCCGCCTAATGGGATGAATCCCGCTCACCCCAGGAATGATTGCCAAACAGACATGATTGTCCGGAATATAGGAATGATGGTCCGCTCCCAGGAATGATTGCCAAACAGACAAGATTGTCCGGAATATAGGAATGATGGTCCGACCCCATGGATGATAGTCCCCCACCAGGATGATTCCCCGGTATTTTTGCATGATGGTCGGAAGTAGTATGGAAAGAGCAAATCTCCTAGGATTTGAGGGTAAATTGAAGAGGATGATCGTAAAAAAAATGTGGGGGAGATGCCCTGCGAACTTGGGCTGTTATGGCAACGTGGACTTCGGGTCACGTAATTGGTTGGATGGATGCAAAAATAAGATTTTCCAAATATAATGCGGAAGAAAACGGACTTTACACCCCAAAATGCGGAAAATCTCCGTCGAATAGTTCTAGATGACCCTACTCTGTCCGAATATAGCGTGGAGAGTCTCGTGTTGAAGCTCTCGGTGTGTAGCGAAATTAGCCAGACGGTTAACTAGGCACACTGTTTTATACTTATACACACATACACCTATACTCCACGGGTGTGACCCATGCCAAAACTATCATGATTGGCCAGTTTAATGACAGAAGAACAACCCAGGATTGCAAGTAGTATATAAAACACCGATTCCTTATCAAAAATGATGGTCAAAAATGATGGTGTGGAGTGACGTGACGGATGACGTCACTTCCGATCACATGACTTCCGGGTCAAAGGTCACATCCGAGTGAAAAGGTCATTTTCGGTTTCGATGACGTCACGGATGACGTCACTCACATGTACAGTTCTACTCGTGTGTTCTACCCGAGTGTTCTACCCGGCGCAGTGGACAATGACCTGGCACCGTGCCAATGACCTGGCACTTCCGTGCCAAAGACGTCATGGAAAATTTTCCGGCGCGGTGACAATGACCCGGTACCGTGCCAATGACTTGACACCGTACCGAGGCCTCGACGTCTCGAGGCCATGGGGTGACCTTCGCTGACAAATTAAGGCAGGTCTGGGGTGGACACGTTAGGCACCATGCCAATGACCTTGCACCGTTCCAAAGCCGAATGACCTGGCGGCGTGCCAAAGTCGTGACGTCATGGCTCTACACCGGGCCACGGGAAAATCCCTGTTCTATTAATAGATCATTACGTCAGTTCTATTTATAAATCATTACATAATAGGAAAAGATCATAGAGCACATCCGGGTCAAAAGGTCAAAGGTCACTTCCGGTCATGTGACGGCCGAACAAGAGTTATCCCAGTGACTTCCAATGTTAATCTCTGGGGCATGTTTGGGGTAGGAGTATTGGCGTGGTCATTTTTCTTTCTTGTGGATTTTACTATGGGCTGTGGCATCTTGTTTTTGTTTTGTTTTTTGTTTGTTTTTTTTCTCGCGATGTAGACCACGATGGCAGGGGTCTCGAGACCATGGGCTGAATTTCGCTGAAAAGCTCAGGAAGGTCTCGGGTGGACATGCTAGATCCATTCCGGCGCAGTGGACACTGTTAGTCCTGCTCTACACCGGGACATTGTACGGGGTGTTTAGCTAGGAAAACCCCTGTTTTGTAGGTCATCACTCTATATGTCAGGGTTAATTTTTCGGAAATTTTCTGAGGAAAAAAAACCCTGTTCCATTTATAGATAACTCGGACGTAGTAGAGAAAAGGGAGTTTCGGAGGTGCAAAAGAGGTTTTGTGGAGAGATGAGGGTCTTATTTCATCCGGCTACCTGGTGAAGGCACCTGTGTGTGCCTGCGTGGAGGAGGAGGAGGAAGAGGAAGAAGAAGAATGGGTGAACGCTCTAACGTCTTCTATAGCTAATTCCTTACGGCTTAATGCCTTAATGCAGATGACAGAAAGACAGGTCAACACGTTCACAAGTTTCGTATAGTTTATTCTCCATAATGTTACATCATACCCAAGCTAGGGGAGCCGCTTTGTGTATGTCTGCAATTCACGTATGCTGTCGTCCAATCATTTCAGAAAGTTCAATCTTCGGCCATGTTCGCTCCGCTCCGTTTGTCCTAAGCGTCTTCGGTCAGGCCAGGATACTGGAGCTCCGAGCTGGTAGGCAGGTAAGGCAGATGGAAGGGCTCCTCCACGCTGAGATCAATCTCCATCGGCTCTTCAATTCGGGGCGGCGGATCGACCTACATGGTTTCTTCCATTCGAGGATGCATTTCCATGGGAACTGAAATATCCCATCTCGGGAGTGGAGAGCGAGATCCGTGGATGACACTTTGGTGACGTCTCAATTGACTGGAATGCTTGAGGACTATATCACAATCTGCATATGTATGTGTGGGTACTTCATGGCGTGCACGTGTGTGACGATGTCAACTGTCTAGGTGATGGAAGGGCTTCGAGCAAGTCGTACACGTGAACATCGTGGTAGAGTGTCTGCTGAATGGATTGTAGCCTTTGCACGCCTTTTAGTATACGCTTGGTTTTATGGACAGTAACGCCCGCCAACGCCTAGCTTAACGCTTAAACGCCCTGGTGAAATAGTTCAGAAGCTCTGATTTTCTAGATATTCCATGGAATTGCTACTAACTCATCGAAATGCAGTGACGCCCGTCAACGCCCGTCGTCCAGTCGGAGCCACGAGTGCTTCGAACTGGCACCCCATACGGCTCATTCCGACCACTATGGGTCCACCGCGACCCCAAAATGTCCATTCCAATGCCCTTTTCCCAAAATTCCCGGTTTACGTATGCGCACCATAGCCTTACTTCCACGATCCACCCATTCAGTCGGATACTACTTCACGAGAGCATCACTATGACACCTCACACGACCCAGTATGCCTATTACTGGCCCACCACGACCCCAAAACGTTCAATCCGATACCGTTTTCCCACAATTCCTGTCTGCACATGCGAAGATAGACGATATTCCCACGACCCACCCATCCAGTCGGATGCTTCTCCACGAGTGCTTCAACGTGATACCCCATACTGCCCATTCCAATGCCCTTTTCCCACAATCTGCTGCCTGCGCATACGCGCCATTACGTAATTTCCACTCTACACCGATCCAGTCGGACGCTCCTCCACGAGAGCTCCACTTTGATATCTCCTATAGCCCAATATGACCACTGCGGGCCCACCCAGGCCCCCAAACGACCATTCCAATGCGTTTTTTCTACTGTGTACGCGCACCATAACCCTAGTTTCACTACATACTAGTCCAGTGGGATACTTCTCCATGAATACTTCAAACTAATACCCCATGCGACACATTTGGCCACTATGGGTCAACCTCGACCCCCAAAAATCCCTTCCAGTGCCCTTTTTCTAGTTCCACCCACACCCATCGGTTTGGACACTCCCCCACGAGTGCTTCACGATGACACCTCACACGACCCAACCGGACCATTATGAGTCCACCTAGACCCCAAAACGTCCACCTCGAGCTGTCTGCCTACTGTGCAGGCGCACAGTAACTTTTCAAATAAATTCAACGCATGACCTCGAGACCCCTCCCATCGTGTTCTACATCGCCAGACAAAGAAAACAAAGGGCCACGCCCCATACCGCAAATGTCCATGCGTGGGTTCCCCATTGGGACTAGCATTGTCCAGTGCGCCAGAATGGACCGAACATGTCCAGACCTGCCTGAACTTTTCAGTGAAAGGCAACCCCTGCCATCGAGACCCTTCTCATCGTGTTCTACATCGCGTAACAAAGAAAACAAGGTGCCACACCCCAAAGTAAAATTCACCAGAAAAAACACCCCTATCACATACATGCATGAGATTAACACTGGAAGTCACTGCGTCTTATGTAGGGGCAGATAACTCTAGCTGGCCGTCACGTGACAGGAAGTGACCAGAATGTCACCGGATGTCATGTGGCCGGATATGACGTCATCCCTGACGTCATCGGCACGTCCCGTAACGTAACGTCATCACCCTCACCCTCAATACTCGGGAATTCGTATTTTACTACTACTGTTAATTAGGCTCCCCAGGTGTATCTTAATTCTTTCTGCTATACACGATGAATCAATATTACATTTAACGTGTAATAATGTGATTGGCATCCAATTTGTTAAAAAATCTCGTTAGCCAAAGACAATACAGTCCTTCAAGGTGTTAAAGAAGGTTAGATTGTTCGTGTTCGGACCGTATATATTAATGTGTTATCCTCTGTTTACCTATTATTAAATCAAGAGCCAAAACGTTTCCTTCTGTATCAATCTTAACACGTTCTCTGAAGACTGTATTTTCACAAACATCCCCTTGTTGTTTCAAGTAATTTACATGTGAAAATCAGTATATCAAAATTCTCACAATATTTCAATTCCCTGAATGAACGATTTCACAAAAAAATATTCATATATTTCGTTTGGTGATTTTATGTGTTGCGATTTGATTGGGCCTTATTTGATGCGGTACTCAAAATGTTATCTCTGAGATTCTAGAGCATAATCAACAAATTTATTTCTAGCGTTGTATTCCATTTATGGCAGTAAATAAACCGCCCAACTGGAGACTGAATCCCCGCTACAGGTCGCTACAGGACTGAACAACCGCGACAGGTCGAAAAGCAACAATTTAAATGAATCAGGGGACACAACTCTACGCGGCATATTGAATTCGCAGCCGAAAAGTCCAAATGCCACAATATGGACCACGTGTGACTATTCTGAACACTATTCCGCTGAGCTGTGGGTCATAAACCATTATTGATTTTTCAGGACTAGACTTTCCGTGAGATTTGATTGGTCACTATACCTCATACTTCTCCATGAGTGCTTCAAACTAATACCCCATGCGACACATTTGGCCACTATGGGTCAACCTCGACCCCCAAAAATCCCTTCCAGTGCCCTTTTTCTAGTGCGCATGCGCAGACGTCAGTTCCACCCACACCCATCGGTTTGGACACTCCCCCACGAGTGCTTCACGATGACACCTCACACGACCCAACCGGACCATTATGAGTCCACCTAGACCCCAAAACGTCCACCTCGAGCTGTCTGCCTACTGTGCAGGCGCACAGTAACTTTTCAAATAAATTCAACGTATGACCTCGAGACCCCTCCCATCGTGTTCTACATCGCCAGACAAAGAAAACAAGGGGCCACGCCCCATACCGCAAATGTCCATGCGTGGGTTTCCCATTGGGACTAGCATTGTCCAGTGCGCCAGAACATGTCCAGACCTGCCTGAACTTTTCAGTGAAAGGCAGCCCCTGCCATCGAGACCCTTCTCATCGTGTTCTACATCGCGTAACAAAGAAAACAAGGTGCCACACCCCAAAGTAAAATCCACCAGAAAAAACACCCCTATCACATACATGCATGAGATTAACACTGGAAGTCACTGCGTCTTATGTAGGGGCAGATAACTCTGGCTGGCCGTCACGTCACAGGAAGTGACCAGAATGTCACCGGATGTCATGTGGCCGGATATGACGTCATCCCTGACGTCATCGGCACGTCCCGTAACGTAACGTCATCACCCTCACCCTCAATACTCGGGAATTCGTATTTTACTACTACTGTTAATTAGGCTCCCCAGGTGTATCTTAATTCTTTCTGCTATACACGATGAATCAATATTACATTTAACGTGTAATAATGTGATTGGCATCCAATTTGTTAAAAAATCTCGTTAGCCAAAGACAATACAGTCCTTCAAGGTGTTAAAGAAGGTTAGATTGTTCGTGTTCGGACCGTATATATTAATGTGTTATCCTCTGTTTACCTATTATTAAATCAAGAGCCAAAACGTTTCCTTCTGTATCAATCTTAACACGTTCTCTGAAGACTGTATTTTCACAAACATCCCCTTGTTGTTTCAAGTAATTTACATGTGAAAATCAGTATATCAAAATTTTCACAATATTTCTATTCCCTGAATGAACGATTTCACAAAAAAATATTCATATATTTCGTTTGGTGATTTTATGTGTTGCGATTTGATTGGGCCTTATTTGATGCGGTACTCAAAATGTTATCTCTGAGATTCTAGAGCCTAATCAACAAATTTATTTCTAGCGTTGTATTCCATTTATGGCAGTAAATAAACCGCCCAATTGGAGACTGAATCCCCGCTACAGGTCGCTACAGGACTGAACAACCGCGACAGGTCGAAAAGCAACAATTTAAATGAATCAGGGGACACAACTCTACGCGGCATATTGAATTCGCAGCCGAAAAGACCAAATGCCACAATATGGACCACGTGTGACTATTCTGAACACTATTCCGCTGAGCTGTGGGTCATAAACCATTATTGATTTTTCAGGACTAGACTTTCCGTGAGATTTGATTGGTCACTATACCTGAATGGGCGAGAAATGGTTTGCGATATATTTTAAAATGTTTCTATAGTATTAAACACTAAAGAAACTCGAAAAAGTGGTGGCGAATGTATGTTAAATTTTTTATATGTTGGAGTCGAAAAGTCAGGCTACCTGGCCTGGTGGGTCATTTGTGCGGCGAATATTAGGGAATATAGTTTTGTCACGATGTCCGCGACCGATTTACTACATATTAAGTAACCTTGGCTGTTTTTAGTGGTTTGTGACATAAATGAGATTAAATGTCTATTTACTCCGACGGGGAGGGGGAAACAATATAAAAAACAGCGCCAGTCGGAATGACGAGTAGGAAAATTAGAGGGGAAAGGGGCTTTCCGAAATCTAGAGGGAAAAAGGGTGTTGGAGGATCTATAATTGAGGAAATAATATACCCATTGAGGTTTGTAATTTAACTTCGTTTTCTGGGAGAGTGATTCTGGAGCAACTATTAGGGATGTGATGAGTACATTAACGATCATTTTGAGCAAGCGCCCCTTAAACCCCAGAAGAAATTTGGAGCACCATGCCAACAATGAAATTGGATCCAAAAGCCTCACGCTCATCGTTGTAGCTCCATTAACATGTATGTGTGATAATACGTGGAAATCATTTGAGCACGTTAGTTATCTATGTATTGGAGAAACACCTTGAAACATGAAATAATTTGCAAGAGCATGCACCCAAGTCATCAATATGGCATTCAGGATAATTTCGAGCAAAAATCACTGTTAAAATGATGACCTTACACAGTGTGCAAAACCTAACTCTCCTGCGAATGCGTTTCTGAAATGTTTTTTTTTTGTTATTTGATGTACGGTACAAACATGAACTTTGGACACAATATTCCAGTCATGTATAGATGTTCAATAGGTTGCCTCAAATTTTATAAGTTCGGCACTGTTCACGAATCATTTATGATTTAGTGAAGAGGGGTCGAGTTTTTGTATATTTTTCAATCTTTCAACTTTGCACGACGATAAAATAACTTCTAGGCCCTAATAACTTCTAGGCCCTAACTAAAAAAACTGAGGCAACCTATTTTTATTCAAATGGTAAAGTTCATTATTCCAAAAAAGCAAGTTTGTTTGATGAAAACTGAGAGAGTTATTAGCGCGTGATTTGGAGGACTATACTTTTCTAAATGACATCATTTATCTTCAAATAAATCTATTCTTGTAATGAAATCGAGAAAGTTATTTATTTATCTAAATTGCTTGAATCAAGGGCTTTCAGAAAATGTATAGTTTGGATGGATACAAAAAAGCACTGCCCCGTAATTAAGCAAAATTGTGATACGAACTCCTACGCAACTGGGACCCGATACAGTAACCTTAAAGAAGCTTATCGGACCGTATATATTAATGTGTTATCCTCTGTTTACCTATTATTATCGCTATCTCGGGGATGGAGTATGGCGATATTGGAATTAGACCAGGCTTTGGGGATGCCAGAGACAGTGGATCATTATTTGAGAGAACCAAGATGTTCCCAGTGAGCTTCTTGGTAGCATTGGTCGGCTATATACTGTAGATGATACTCCTAGTTTTTTACGCCAAAAATTGAAGACAATGCGTAGATTTTACCGAAATAAACGAACCGGAAGTCAGGCGAATTTGTGGTGAAATTTTGTGTTGCGCAACTTTGACGAAATTAGCTTCCGACTGCGCAGAGTTGTAGGAACATTGGCTTTACGTCGCGAAGCTTATTAGCTGAAAGTGATGCCGTGAGACAACGGCAGTAATTGACCGGCTTGGCCAGTCTGTCTGTTACTGGGTGAATTTGGCTGAATTTAAATGGCTGCGTAAAATGTTTGGCGAGTCGACTGTTGTGTATAACATGGAAATAAAGGGTTTTCCGGATTTATATGTCAGATTAAAACCCATAGGAACGATGCACTGGTATTTTAGCGCGATCGTCCCGTTGAAATGGGCAAATCGTAATGAACTATCATTCTCTTGGGACATAGACGCATGGTATAAGTTGCGGAAATCAAGTTTTGTGGCTGTTTATTTTATTTTCTCGCTTGATCTTGTTTTATTTTAGACACACGCGAGCAGATATTTTGAAGGACAGATTAAATCGAGTCTGCGCTTTCTGAAAATATATATATTTAGCAAGGTTTCAATCAAGCAACATGCAAATATATTGCTTCAAAAAAATCCTCCAGCATGCATTAATCCATACAATGCTGACAAATGAGACCATGGGGAATGCAATGGGTTGAAGTCTATATATACTTGAAGCAAAATATTGATGTTTCACAGAAAATCCAAAATCTCAAGTAAAAACTCATAACTAAAAATATTCGTAAAAAAAAAAAATAAAAAGCATCTGCGATACAATTTCAGTCATTTTACATACATGTACATTGCCCTCTTATATGGTGGTTAACATTTGATAGTTAATAAGCCCCACTCCCCAGGGATCCTGGACCTTGGGAGTGTTGAGTAGTGTAATAGGAATACAGAATAAAAAAATATTTAAAAAATTATCAAAAAAACAAAAAAAAATACTGGTTCTTAGCCGAGGTAAGTGTCAGGAAACTTTGCCGCTATTCTACGTAGACGCAATAACTAAATTTGGTGTGCAGTTATTATATATTTCTGAAAAAAATAAATTCTGACAAAGTACGTACTCGGATCGTCGCGAAATAAACCGAACGTTACCGAAAGATTTACAAAGGTCATATGCAAATATTTTGAACTGGTGACCATTTCGTATAGCAGTAGTCGGAAACCAGGTCATTGAAACCCTGTGTTTTCTTAATGGCGTCTCCGAAGATTTTTTCCAAAGCGCCATTTTCGGTCCAGCAGTCGATGCAAGTTCCAAGCCACGCCTGACAGTTCGTAAACTCCCATATTTATATATATGAAGATAAAAAAAGATGTGTGCTGGCGTGCAGCAGTAATATAAGAAAAAGAACGAAAAAACCTTCTCAACTTTCTACATCATTATATTCCGACTGCAGTTTCGAACGTAATGTTCTTCTCAAGGAATACTGTTTTCAAATGACAGACTGGTATATATACAAATATATACAAGCGACCGTTGTGCCCTGTATTTGTATATATACCAGTCTGTCATTTGAAAACAGTATTCCTTGAGAAGAACATTACGTTCGAAACTGCAGTCGGAATATAATGATGTAGAAAGTTGAGAAAGTTTGTTCGTCCTTTTTCTTATATATATATGAATATGTACAGGTCAATGCCAATGCTTAACATTGTGTTTTTTAGCCAGTACAGTCAAATCGCGAAGTCCTCGCTTTATTGAAAGCAAAGACTTATCGGGCTTATTCAATTTAATTCAAGTTAATAATATTCTTCTGGCGCACTGATCTGTGGTTTAGCTGGATCACAAATCTCGAACAATAATATGTTCATCCAGCATGTTTTGCTGTGTCCACGGTGAAATCAAAGTTTTTGAAGCCTTTGAAGTGTTGACTAAAAGTCTGCCACCATAAAACCTATGCACAATGACTGTCAATGTTCACCTTATTTTGGTAAATAAATCAATCGTCTCCTCATTGCCTTCTTTGTACATCATATTGCATTCCATGTTCTGAATACACAAATTATTTTGGCTCAAAGTATCCGTTTGATTGTATTTTGATATGTCCAAAAGATCAAATATAACTACAGGACTCCCGAGGTTCATTTTTGCCAATAGCCGAATCTTTGTACTGATTTAGACAACTTTAGTCAACCAAGAACCTATTACCTTTCATAACAAAGACAAGAAAGGGATGGCGATTTCGAAGTCCACGAGTTCTAGTTAAATCAAGAGCTAACACGTTTCCTTCTGTATCAATCTCAGCACCTTCTTTGAAGACTGTATTTTCACAAACCGCTCCTTGTTGTTCTAAATGATGTGTATATGTGAAAATTAGAATATCAAAAGTTTCACAACATTTCAATTCCCCGAATGAAGGATTTCACAAGAAAATATTCAAATAAATCGTTTAGTGAGTTTATTTATTGCAATTTAATTTGAGACTTATTTGATGCCGTACTCAGAATGTTATCGCTGAGATTCTAGAACCTAACCGAAAAGTTTATTTCTAACGTTGTATTTGATTTATGGCACTAAATAAACCTCCCCATTGAGAACTGAATCCCCGCTAAACCACGACAGGTCGAAAAGCGACATTTTAAACGAATCAGGGGACACAACTCTACGCGGCATATTGAGTTCGCTGGCGAAAAGACCGAACGAACGACAGGTTATGGGAAGCTGACAAGCCTTTTAAAGTTCGAAACATGGAGATTAATTTCTATTTCCTCCAGCGGGGAGGGAGAACATTTGCAGGGAAACAATAAAAAAATCAGCGCCAGTCGGGATGAGGAGTAGGAAAATGGGAGGGGGGAAGGGTGTTGGAGGATCTAAAATCGGGGAAAGAATGTACCCACAGAGGTTTGTAATGTACCGGTACCGGTAACTTTGTTTTCTGAGAGATTGATTCTGGGGCAACTATTAGGGATGCGATGAGGACATTAACGATCATTTCTGAGCAAGTGTCGCATAAACCACCCGAAGAAATTTGGAGCACCTAAGTCATCTACATGCCAACAATGAAATTGGATCCAAAAGCCCCACGCTAATTGATGTAGCTACATTAACATACGAATGCGTTTCTGACATGAAGGTACGTTGGCGCAACTAATTCCTCATCCGATGTAAATTTTATCAACATCGTCAGCATGTTTTTCTCAAGATTCCATATGTGGAAAATGTGGAGATGTCATAGGTATTCTAAATTATTCCAGGGTGATTAGAGCAAATGTGGATCATATTAGCCCGTAGGACCTTCAGTGACCCTTCGCAAGATATCGAACAGATATATCGATGTGCATGTTCCTCAAAACGATCTTCAAAACTATTACCCCATGGGTTTGTTAATGAAATAGGTTGCCCAGGTTATTTCAAGGTATGCAGATGACATTATCCCAAATGCCTTCAATGTTTGGCATATATAGATAATTTCGGTAATATTATATTACACCAGCCCTCATGCTCACCCTCACTGTTGTTCCACTCCGGCTCAAATTATCTCCAATTTCTACGCCAGCAATCTGGTGCACAAGTTGACGCCGATCGATTGCGAATCGATTTCTCGGTATTATACTGTCAGCTGAACAAATGCAACAAATCATCACTTGAATTAGTATCCACACTATCATGACTACCACAGTACCATAGGGATACATACACAGTCCACACACTATTGTCAATTTGACCTGTTTTATGTGGATCTGTAAATAAACCTTGAAAGCCATGATAGGGAATTTGAATCGGGAAATTGAATCATTTCCTTGAAGCATCCCAGTGGATTATACAGCTTTATCGCCGCATAATGATTTATAATATTGTGCTCCAGACAACACAGAGGGGTCAGTTATTATTGATGTTATCTGGGGTGGCTGATTATCAGTGGTCAGCCGAACGAGTCAGAAGCACTGACCGTGTCGACACGCTGACATACATGCGTAAATGTACTACACTTATAGATCGGTCACCTGGCGGTCATCTCGACAATTATCCATAAATGGCGTAATATCGTGACCGAAAGTAGTTCCATTTGCTATCATCAACCACAGCTGAGGAATACTAAGGCCCTCGGTGACTAATTATTTATAAGCCACATACATCACATACAGAAATAGAACACTAGGTCCATGTAAATACTATCCCCCCCCGCCCATTACAGTACTAAAATACACGGTACATAATCCCTTATTTTCTGAAATGTGTAATTAATATACTTAGTTCGTGGAACCGATATCAACATATCTAAAGTAGTTCCGTCCTATAATCTGTGATATAGTGCCGGTATTAATTTATTCTGTGAAGGTATACGCTTACTCGTGTACCTATTGGAATCCTAATTAACGGGGAGAAATCGGAAATAGATATCGATTCTGTCCCAGACTGAACATAATTAATTGGTTTCTATTTACCCTTTTCTACGAACAAGACACTAGGCGTATGCCAGATGAATATCATAGAACTGTGTATAGTGTACCGTTACAATAGAACCGAAGATATCGAGCAAAATTACATTAGAAAATCGCACAATGGGGACAATAGAAATTCCCAGTTCGTACGATGAAGACTGTATTTAGTCGGTAGGGAGGACATGCTGAGTATGACTTGAAGATTATAACAATGCATTCGACTAAAGGATTCCAGTCTTATTGAAACGAGCTCTTATAAACTCAATCAATGAAATTCAGATTATTATTATGTCGTTCGTTGTGTCATTGGGTCGTGCTAAGCCAACTGCATGATGATCATTTGAAATAGTCGCCGATCTTGAAGACAATCATACACAGTCCATAGAAGATCCAATTAACTTCTTAAAATTTTAAGCCACACACATTCACTTACACATCTGATACGAAATAAAAACATAGTATTTCAGAATAGTATTTCGGTACTATCTCCATCTGTCTTGTATCTCCATTTCCCATTGATATATACCTGGTATTCATTCGTTTTCCTTCAACCGTTCCAATTACAGTGATGAATTCATCAAGAATAAAATGCACAAAAAGGAGCATAACAAATGTGTGACGGCCTCTATGATGGCAGCCATTTTGAATTTCTCCATGCTTCAATGATCATGTAAGCTGGTCAAATATTAGGTCAATATACCGCATGCGTGTATTTCGTTCTGGGTCATAGACAAAATTGTGTTTGAGAGGATGAGACTGAGATTAAGTATGAATCAAGATCATGTAGACGGGTTTGAGTCTTGGAAAAGACAGCCCTCTCGCCGCTTTCATCTAATTACTCATCCTCGCGAGCCAATGTAGCGATCGATCCTAACACTGGCTTGGTTAGTTTCTGATAGCAGTTCGGGATGGATATAAATAGCAAAAGAGGTTTTCTCTTAATCGACCCAATCAGTAAACGCGCTAAGCCAGCTCATTACGCCAATCCGCTGCAAGGTTTGAGGTGTGAATTTCATCGCTGGTCAAACTACTTTGATGTCAGGCTGAACTCGACATCGTAAACCGCAGGCTTGGGATACCGACATGCCAATTCAAAACAACCTCGGGGGATGAATGTACGAGATTGTATAACAGAGGCAATCACTCAAGAACTCATTCGAATCACCACTGAAAAATGTCCAGGTAAACCCTCTCCGAGGATTTGGGATTTATCTGGACATGTGAAGATGCATATTACTCTGAGTATCAAATCGTCAAACATTTCTGCCAAAAAAAAAAGGATCGGAATGCCAAAGTTGGCCAAAGTTATCTCCACGGACGGCAGCTTTGAAAGGGAAACCGACCATATCACTCTACTGGCTTCAGATTGTATACCTTCTATATACTGTCAGACATACCGACATATAAGGAGAATGGGTGACAAAAGAAACGAGGTCTTTCCGGGAGTTCGTTATTCAATGAATGATACTTTTACTCTCTATCTTGATGACATATTGTCATGGTTTGTTGAAAAAAAAAATCATGTATATGACTGAACAATATCACAGGAGTTCAGAGATACACTACTTTCGCCCATGATTTCGCAAGATAGACCGGATCGACCAGCACGGCTTTGAAGTGCACTTGCTGATGTGAAATGTACGGTGACAGCCGAATTTCATTGGTCGTTGAGAATCTCAACAACTGACCCTGTCCGTTTCTATGGTCGGATCCGGAATTCTGGATAAGTTGAGCACGAAGTGTCAGTCCATCGCACAGTGCCCTACATACGATACGCGACAGAACTGTTCCGAAGGCTGGAAATCTGGGAATATCCACAAGGGATATAATGGACATAAACTTCAAACATAAACCAAAATTCTTCAAAACAACTCAAATCCCAGAAACAAATCTAACCATTTCCCGATCGAGGAACAAAACAGCTCAGTGCATATCGCTGATATTTTATTGTTATGCTGTGAATCATACAAGATGGTTGAATCGTTAGATGTATGGTGTTACCATTGCTGTTCTGAAGGCTCAACAGTACAGCAGGACTTGTGTGCACATTCCTCCGCTGCTGAGCAACAGTGCATGCACACCAACCACTGCATCCAAAATCGATTTTCAATAGGCCTACCATCGTCAAACCAGTTGCAGCTTTCCTTCAATAATTCTATTTCTGGCACCTCATTTACTCCTACAGTTAAGGCCAGCTGACTGCAGCGCGATGGAGTCCAATGGTCTCTCATGTAGTCCAATGGTCTCTCATGTAGTGGGTTATGGTAGTGTCAGAGGATTTGGATTATCTGTTAGTCCATTCATGGGTTTATGAGAGATAACTGCTCAACTGTTCGGTAGACTTGCTCCCAGTCTCAATTAATGGTAGCTCACGGGATTATGAAAGCTAGGAAACATGGATGGTAGTTTCATCCAGTGACTCCGCGAAAACGTAAGAAGATCCAAAGTGGCTGAATGGATAATCTGGTTCAGAAATAAATCTATTTCCATGTGCGTCCGCTCGTCTTCTGCGGTAACATATCGCTGTAGATGTGTACTATTGTCGACCATTTATAACGGTATGCGAGAACCGAACGTCGAGCTCTTCAAGAGGAAAGTCTTTGATCTTTGTCGGCCGTCAAATCAACATTTCAATCCACGGCTATCGACCTTTAAATCGGTTATCGACATCCATATGTAAAACAACTCCGCCAACAGACGGTTACCGCCCACTGTAATATACTGGGGGCAAATAGGCCCAGGTAAATCTCTATTGATATGACTGGGTTCGCGCAGATGTTTCATGTGATGTTTCAATGAGGTGCAATCTAGGTAAACCAATATGGTATGGGTTATATTCAGTGATATTATATATACCTGCGTTTACTGAGATGAGGTGGTGATATTATTTGTTTAACATGAGTAAGTACATGAGCAGTGTGACTAACGTCACAGGACCTACGAAGTAGGGTTTGATATGATTTAAGTGTGTATCTTGTCCTAAGACTGACCATTTCCATGGTCGTAGGAGGCATTAACCCTATCTGGCCTGGGCTTTTTTGGACCTGTTGTGGCCTGGGGGGGGGCCGAAATGGCCCTCCCTAATTATTTTTCTTACCCCTTGAGCCAGGGGGCTGAAACTTACCACACTATACCCTTGGGTCAAGCTCTACCAGAAAATGTAAAACAATCCAAGATGGCCGCCTTGATGACGTCCCAGTGACGTCATTTTCAAAAACAGCATTTTTTGTCCGATTTTTCAGTCAGATTTTCCGATTTTTTTATTTATGCAATTTCTCCGCAAAAGCTGCTTGATAAATTAGTAAATATTAATGTGATATGAAATAAAATAGTTTTCGCCTGCTTTTCATCGCAGAAAAGCAGAAATTTTGAAGAAATATGACTAAAACATCACTTTTCTGGGACCCCACGTGGCCGCCATCTTGAATTTTCCCATGATCCTCTGCTCAAGGGCCCCCCCCCCCCCCATGCCAGGTAGGGTTAAGACATGTTTTTGCCAATTTTCTAGATCACCTAATTAGTTGAGAAATTAGGCCAGAAAGCAAGTCACATTGACCTTGACCCAATTAGGTCAGGTCACACTGACATTGACCTAATTAAGCGCATTTTCTTGGCCTTGGGAGGCATTAGGACATTTTTGGCCAATTTCGAGGCTTATAGGTCACCAAAGTAGGTCAAATTTTCATCAAAAGTAGGTCAGCACAGAACTTGCTGGTAACAGTCCCCTAATTCACGTTCATGTCAAAAATCAAGGTTCTAATGTCAACGGTTCTCTTTATTTTGCCGGAGAAAGGATTCGGATGGACTGACTGACTGACTCAATCACTCATTACCGGACAATTTGCAAAAAAGAGCCTACTTCGTCGGAATATGAGCGTATGGAGTGCATACCAGCTCCCTCTCACCCTAACCTGTTTTCGTATTATTATTTCGGTTTCAGGTCCGTCTACCTGACCCCATAGTTATTCCGACAAAATTTGAAAGAAATCCACTAAGCCGTTTAAAGTCAAAGGATCGTTTAATTCCACGGTATATATATACATGAGCAGTGTGACTAACGTCACAGGACCTACGAAGTAGAGTAGGCATTAGGAATCGAACGCGAACTGAACTCTTGGAAATCCCCACCCCCAGTTGAAATCCTGCCTATATTAAGATGGGCACCGCCCAAGTCAGAATCGCCAGTGATTTTCATCAAAAATCACCAGGAATTTTCATCAAAAGTAGGTCAGCTCAGAACTTGTTGGTAACAGTCTTCTAATGCGCCTTCATTCCAAAATTAAATAACGATCGCCGATTTAATTTTACAATTTTTTAACTAAAGGAAACAGATTGAATAATAAAGGTTCAGTAGATTTCAAGCTTTACGTGTGAAAATACATTTACATCTCTTTAATGGTTTTCAGTGTCCTTGTCCAGGATCAAAACAACTTTTTGAATCACATTATTTTCCCAACAATACAACAAATTTTTATATATAGTACTATAGTAGAAAGGTAGCATTTATGTAGTTTACGGTAATTCAACTCAAGACCAACACCTTCTCTGCACAAGATATAATGATTCTATGTCATTCTCCTGAGCATAACCGGTACAAAGACGAATAAATAGCGTCTCTACATCACGTTGTTATCTAGATATATGAGACAACACATTTTGGATATCGGCAATCTGATGAATGTACTATTCCGGTTTTCTTGTTTCACATTATATTCTATGACGGTTGATCGGTGATTTTCTTCATTGATAAACGTTAAACCACCTCAGCTTCGTTGTGTAAATCGGAATTGCATTGCTGTGACACACCAACTCACTCCGTGGCAGTGATTCTGTATCCCCTAATCAAGGAATCAAAATGGATCAAGATTTGAAATGACAAGAAAAATTTAGACATATTTTGTTCACACATGTAATTTTTTGTTTAAATTATATCCAAGTGTGATATATAGTCAATATTCAAGAGGTACAAAAAAAACTCAAGTTATCATATTTTCACATCATGACCAAAGTTACTTTATCTAGTTAAATTCTACCAAAAGAAGACCCTTTAAACATGCCGTCATGGCTTTGTTTCACCCTCAGTAAACTTTTATCAGTGAGGTCTCCTCGTGTATTATATGTCTAGGCCTGGCCTGATGACTTGGTGGAGGTCTCCTCGTGTATTATATGTCTAGGCCTGGCCTGATGACTTGGTGGAGGTCTCCTCGTGTATTATATGTCTAGGCCTGGCCTGATGACTTGGTGGAGGTCTCCTCGTGTATTATATGTCTAGGCCTGGCCTGATGACTTGGTGGACGTCTCCTCGTGTATTATATGTCTAGGCCTGGCCTGATGACTTGGTGGAGGTCTCCTCGTGTATTATATGTCTAGGCCTGGCCTGATGACTTGGTGGAGGTCTCCTCGTGTATTATATGTCTAGGCCTGGCCTGATGACTTGGTGGACGTCTCCTCGTGTATTATATGTCTAGGCCTGGCCTGATGAGTTGGTGGAGGTCTCTTCGTGTGCTTATGGTTAGAATTTAATACAACTAGCATAAAACGGTGATTTGCCCTTGTTTACTGTCCCCGACCTTCCGAGATCTGTCTCGGGTACCATCCTGGACGCCTTAAAGTCACAGTTCAGAATTAAACTATCTAGAGGTGCTATCCATAGCGATCGACATTGGAGACTTAATTCAGCCATCCACTCTGCTGACAGATATAATCACCCCATGTAAGATAATAAGCTGGCTAATAAGGATATAGGACATCGGTTTCTGATCCACTAACATAGTCATTTACCTTTGATTCTTTGTGGCGATTTTATAACCAAGAATACTGCAGGAAAAACAAACACATTTGGAGAAAAAAATCCATTCTTGTTCGCCACTAATGATACCCCTTCCCCCAATGCTAAAATTGTGCCGTACGAATCTGCCTAAATTGACAGAAACCTGTCAAGCCGTTTAGGAATGCAAGAACTGAAAAACAAACAAAAAATAGTTCAATATGCTCCAATACACCTCGGCTATTAGTTATTGTCTCATTCAGCAATCATGCATCGTATAAGATGTATTTTTGGAACTTTTACAACATCATGTAGTTTATGTGATCCAGTAGGGTTGCGTGTAGCTCTCTCATTTTAGAAATACATAGGAAGGTGAGCCAGGTCAGCTTTTGTCAAGGCCTTAATTGATGGGTAAAAATATGCGCTGAGGTTCTGGTAGAGCATGACCAAATTATTAGCACAAAATATACCCTTCTAAAAAGCTAAGCTATTCTAACTTAATTGAATATGGAATATGAATTCGGAGATCTTAGACTTAACATATAGGAATTTGACCTTTAAAAAATAGATCAAGGTCAGTGATATTCAATAGACTTCAGGTTGTATAAATTTGGACAATGTAGATATAATCCTTCATGAAATATTGTACTAAATAAAATTTGACCTTGATAAAATAGGTCAAGGTGAGTAATCTTCAACCCACCTCTGGACCATCGCCACATAGTATTAATTTGGAAAGCCTAGCAATATTTCTTCATGTTATATCATCATAAACAGTATATGACCTTGAAAAAATAGGTCAAAGTCAGTCAACTGGGCTAGGCTTCTAGTCAATCACCAGTTGCATATGTTATATGAATTTGGAGACCCTGGCTTTAATCCTTCAAACAACGAAGAGAATTGGCAGCCGAAAGGGCTTCGCCAGCAGTTGTTAACGTAGCCCAAATGTCCACCAAGAGCTTTCGTATGTAGGCTATATCTTACATTGTGCACTGTATCGTTCTGCGATGTATTAACAGAAGAACACAATATTCATGAAGATAGACACAGTAATTATTTATGGACAATGGCTAGCTACTGAATGCTGGACCTGATGCTTAGTATTTAGCTAGTGTGTATATACATACAGCCTCTGTACTTGTATACTATCCAATTTTTCCATATGGTCAGTCGTGTTAATAAACTCAGCATATAGGAAAAAACAATTCGGACGATGGTTATCAACTGAATGTCGAATCTGACTCTAGCTTATCAATACCCTCATTTAAGTATTGTCTCATAGTATGTGTACCAAGTTTGGTGGCTCTAAACCACTTGCAATGGTATCAACGAACGCTATCTGTGAGAGACAGACATACAGACACACATTTCAGGCCAGCTCTTTTATTAGTATAGATTAATTCCTTAATCGAATGCTATCTTTGTTATAGTGAAGTGGCTCAGCAAAATGATCGTGACACGCTGGTCCAAAGCACCAAACTTGGCACATCCATCACTTGAGGCATACAGAACAATATCAGAATGGGTGCCCATTGCTCTGGACCGTGTGACGCCCTCTGGTCCCCTAAAGGGCATATAAGGGGAACTATTATCATTGAAAAAATAGTTAGCTTCCCAATAGCTTCATTATTTTCGTTATCATTGAGGCTAGGGAGCTGAAACTTGCCACACTTCTTTGGTCCCAGTGCTACCAGAAAATGTAACAAAACTGAAGATGGCCTCTATGCTGATGTCACAGTGACGTCATATTATAAAAAATAAACCATTTTATTGACGATTTTTCGGATCAATTTTTCAAACATTTTACTTGCGCAATTTTCTTCGCCTAAATTGTCTTATAAATTAGTAAATAATCATCTGATGTGATATAAAATATTATTGGGCACTGCAAAATACACCAATATTGAGGAAAATACGACAAAAACTAAATTTTCCAGCTACACCACCGTGTCGTCAATTCTGAATTTATCCACGATGCTCTTTACCGAGAATTTAATGGCCCTAATATGATTTGTTATAAAGACACAAAGTGCTAGCTCTAAACAGTTGCGAGCACCAAAGAAAAGTTCATTGGGAAGAGGGGGGGGGGGGGGGAGCTGAATCCACCAATAACCATGGAACACATGATCCTCCCTGTTCAGTATCATTTTTCTTACGGCGTACATACAGAGCCGGCATATAATTAGAGTAGTGCACGAGTACTAAACCATGCAAATGTAATGGTCTTGGCGCCCAATGGAATATATTAGATGTAGTTTTAGACTCCTCCCCCCAATCTGCCTCTGAACCTGAAATCGTCCTAAGCAGTGCACTCCCAATCATGTCAATTGCGATGGATAGAAGTACACGTGTTTCAGCTATCCCGACGTAATTCCACGACCTTTCAGAAAAAAGTCTCGGCCTCCAACAGGCGTAAGATGCCGTTTTCGGGGTTTTTTTTTTAGGTTCACCCTCACTCTTCAAACGAAGTTTCGTACCGTACCATTCCGTCCAAAACTGTGGCTATATACGGCGGTCACAAATAAACAAACAGAGACGCGTAGAACTAAACACGCGGGTGTTAACATTTATTAATTCAGCTATTTATCCCTCAAACTTGAAAGTAGAAAGATTGAAATTGGAGCGATAAGCAAGAGGTGGGGAAAAATGTCGACGTCTGGCGACTGAAAAGCAACCATATGACTCCACAGGAAAGCTTTCCTCGGCATCCCACATGCAGACCCGAGAATACGGTGGATGCTCGGATGTAGCTTATAGTATCTCAGCCGCGCTTTTATTGCAGTGGTTCATGTGGAGACCGTGAAGCATCCACAAGGCCCCTAGCACCGGCTTAAGCGGAATTAGATACGCTAGTTCGGGAGCTGTGATGACAGATCAGCTCGAACAAATAACTCATCGGATGTTAATGGATGAGCATCGAGGACGTCTGATGGAGTAAAGACCTCAACAGGCGGTAAACCTGGCAAATACAAGAATACCCAGAAAAACTAATCTGTCCCGCCTTGAGCATTTTCATCTTATTTTCCATTTTACGAGATGGAAAGCTGAATTGACAAGGTTTACATGGATAAGGGCGATTGTTTCCTTTTACACAGGCGACTATATAAACCTAATTGGTCTCGGTGGTTTCAGCCACCCCACTCCCTTCTCAGAGAACTTTCCCCTGGTGATCCATAATGAAGAGATGTTGAGAGCTGTAACTTAGCGCATTTATAGCTTATGATATTGAGGTTATTTTGAGCCTGTAGCACAATACTCGGAGCAGAGCATCATGAGTAAATTCAAAATGGATGACATTATGGTGTAACTGGGAAATTCTGTTTTCGTCGTATTTCTTCAAAATTAATGTGTTTTTCTTCGTAAAAGTGCTCAAAAGTATTTTATCTCAAATAAACGATTATTTACTAATTTACCAAGCAGTTTCAGCGAAGAAAATTGTGCAAATAAAAAATTGAAAAAATCGGCCCGAAAATCGTCCACAAAATGGCTTATGTTTGGAATATGATGTCACTGTTATGTCATCATGGCCACCATCTTCGATTTTGTGACATTTTCTGGTAGCGCTTGAACCAGTGATACAGTGTGGCAAGTTTCCCAGCCTGAAGGATAATAAAAATAACGTAGCTGTTAGGAGGCTAACTATTCTTTGTTAGTTCTGGGGGCCAGAGGGCATCACAGAGCCCAGAGCAACGGACACCCCTTCTGATATTGTTCTATATGCCTCAAATGAAGAGTGTGCCAAGTTTGGTGCTTTGGACTAGCGTGTCACAATGTTCCCATAATATGGCACTAAGCCACGTCATAATTATCGGTGTTGACTTTCGCCACGCGAACGAAAGTTACCAACGCCCTTTGAGGAGATGAACGGAGATAATTCCATTTTGTGTATTTTTGTTCACATGTGCATTTAGTCCAAATGTGACAAAACTACATACAGAATCTTTGCGTTTTATCCTGAGTTAGGAAATTTGCGGAACGTCAGACAGAAACGATTGCAAAACGGGTATGAAGACGTGGATGTATCTGCAGCGTTCATGTTTTACAATCATATTTATCCGACTGAAGCCTCAAGCTCCGAGACTAGCAGAGGCTTCTAAACCAATGTTTATTGAATTTTAATTTACTCATTCTGGTCCGATATTGTTATTCCATAGTACATCATCTATAGCTTACGTTTGCGGATTAGTCTTAATATGGCTACAGAATGTGTGACGTTTACATGCGAATAACTCCTTTGTATGTAACGGTATAATGAGGTCAATTTTTCTACTCGATGCAAAACCTGTCAAATCATACTATTCTTGAAATAGTACATGCTGAAATATCACTACGATATGCGATCTTCAACTGCATAAAACGGATTTTATAATTGACCAAAATGTGCTCCGTGACCCACTTTTGGTATATTTGAGGTATTTTAAAAAAATCTGGTAACAGAAATATGAAATCCATTCTGACTTCTTTCAAATACTAGATTGTGCGAATATATAGTTTTGGTTTGTGATCTCATATTTTTTGTTACCAGAGAACATCCAGCTATAAATACCTCAAAAATACACAAAAAATGGGCTAGGGAGCATAGTTTGAACAATCCATTATTTATTTATTTAGGGGTTTTTTCGAGACTGATATTTCGATATTTAAACTTCACGAACAAGAAATCGTCTTGCTCACCGTCACACGCAAAGGAGTTTTCCCCATATAAACTGCGTCAAATATTAGTACCGACGTACACGATCGATGAGCGTATGCTCATTCCAAAGAACTACAGGTAAAAACATTCAAACGCCAGAAACGCAGGCAGCACAGTGCTATATAAAATCCCCGTATTTAACAATGACATATGGGCCTACCTGTCAACTAATAAAGATTGTCGTCCATTTATTGGCATTCTAAACTCTAAGGATTCTAAAGGGTCAAACGCTAGTAGTATACGAAGGCAGAATCTCTTATCATTCAAGAGATGATCTGGACAAGCATATGTTAACGTTCACGATAAAGGTGCTTAACTCCAGGTAAATCATGGAAGCATGTAAAAATCCCAACAATGCACATCTGAAAGATACAAAGAATCTTCCATGTAATCTTCGAAGTTGTTCATCAATTGGTAACTGAGATATGGTCGGGACAAGCATATATCGATAGGAACGATGAAGGGCCATAACTGTGGGGAAAATAATCGAAATGGGTAGAGAGCATGACAATGCACAACTATAATACTAGAGTCATTCTACCATTGCGGTATATTTTAGACCTCAACAGTTGATCAATAAATGTACTGTCGTGGGTCCAAATAAGAAGCCAATCTCAAAACTACGATGTTTGGAGCTTCTTATTTCAAAACAAACAGAGATGGACTGACATTATGTGTGACTGCACGAGACTCCAAATTACTACACCAAAGTTACGGATGTCAACCCTGTTACGGACATAAAAAACAATGGTCACCAAATATCAAAAAATGGTAAAATGGAAAGACAATGTCTAAATGAATCGTAAC
Organism: Hanleya hanleyi; assembly: GCA_036873755.1. Taxonomy (NCBI): domain Eukaryota; kingdom Metazoa; phylum Mollusca; class Polyplacophora; order Lepidopleurida; family Hanleyidae; genus Hanleya; species Hanleya hanleyi. The sequence goes on from JAVTVY010025338.1 coordinate 63,179, forward strand.
ATGTCCATTCGACGACTAATATTAGATTTTATCAGTGTATGCATATACAATATAAAGTTTTGATGCCAATAGCCCGGAATTACATGCCTTAAATCTCGTTCGAAATGACGCCGAAGAATAAATAAAGAAAGATATAGAGTTAATATTCTTCAATCATAGGTTATATCATGACCAAATAAGACACTTGGACAAAAACATGTTGGTTTAGGACCATAGCAGATGCTATATATATATTTATATTTATGCCGTAAATCCAGTGTAACAGAGTTGACATATGGGAAACAGAGTTGACATATAGTAACAGAGTTGACAGAAATACGCCCGCTAGTAATTCACTGCTTTTCCCGTCAAATCAGTCCGATTATTAAACATAGCAGTGGCGAGAAAACATATTAATTTACTTGCCGCTGTCATATATGAATAATACAAGAATTTGTGGTAATAAATCTCGTCATTTGTCAACTCTGTTACTAGGTGTCAATGCTGTTACCGGGCGGAAGGTAACAGAGTTGACCGTAACAGTTTTGACAAACTAGAGCCTCATGGGAAATATACGTCTCAGAAACATGCAAGTCATGGCGATTATATGCGGTCAAGAAGCAGGAGGGTACCCTTTATATGTACACTACGAGTTATGTTCACTATGGTGAATATATTAGAATACAAATGAGCAACAGTGTTGACATTGTATTAACATACGCAAGGATAAAATAGACTTTTTATGACATTTTATACACATTACTATGTTGTACTCTGCCGCCTCGCTGACTTCTTCAAGTAGTTGGACAAAGCGACCTCGAGTGGTGGAGTTAACGCATCAAGGTCTGATAACTCCGTATAACAAGTGGATTTAATAGAAAGTAACAGGGTTGACAGAGACACACGGGACATGGAAATATACATCATAAATTCTAATAATTTCAGTTGATGTTAAATTAATGGTCACTGCTGTTAAAAAAGAACAACCAAAAGAATGTATTAACACAGGTATAAACTTTTAAATCCACTAATAAAATTAATATTATGTATTTAAAATAACAAGGAAATTCACTTGGGACACCAAAAAAGCTTAGTTTAGCACAATACAAATCAGTTAAAAATAACTATTCCATTGTATTTTAAGTTACATTTTGTGTTTTTATTGCAGAGTAACAATAGTTAAGTTTGTATATAACTTTATTTTTAATTCTGAAAATAATTGTGTCTTTCTGGCCCAAGGGACACGAAATATACCGCAATGGTAGAATGACTCACTAAACATTTACCACGAAAGATTCAGTTAGTCAGCAATTAATAAGGTATATACAGCTCGCACAACAACATATTATAGCATATATTGAAATCGTTAATGAAAGGACATAACTCTGTGGAAATTCACCGAAAGGGATACAAAAAAACTGACATCGTACATCTACAAGGTACTAAGCATCTTCCGTTTTGAAGATGTCTGTCAAATAGTAACCGATCTATGGGCCTGACAAGCAGATCTTGACGTTGACACCCTACTCCATTTGGCCTAGATGGCTGTATTCCTAACCATATATCTACACACTCGACACAGTCTCGTATAGACTGGATCCAGCCCCTGTTTCATAATGTATTTTAAACGGGAAACAAGAGGAAGTAACTCTGTCTATTCAATTTTTTTCCAATGCTTGATTCAAGCTTAAGGTGTGTATACTTTGAGTTTCAACACAGACGCACTGTTCCAACGTGCATGTTTCACCAAAATCTGGGAGATGGTGCCTCATGAGTGTCAAGTCAATTTGAATCTTGCATTTAATTTCCCCGATTTTGGAACATGCACATTGGGACAGTGAGTCTGTGTTGAAACTCAAAGTATACACACCTTAAGCTGGAATCGAGCATTGGAAAGTGCATACAAAGTTTAAAATATATTTATTAAGGCAGTGTGACGTCACTGGACCTAGATATGATTGCAACAGACCACCATAGAATACCATGCTTTAATTGCAGTTTACTCTGTGTAATAAAATTGTAAAAAATTAAAATAAATATTTTCCGACACTGTTCGCAATGGTCTTTCATTTGATGGAAACTTTACCTGAGGGTTTACGATCACTTTAAATGTTGCAATATATACTATTTAATGTCATTTATATATAATAATTTGCTGTTAATTATCAATAATTACTGTAAAATGAACAGCAATAGGCCTGAAACTTGATTACTTTTATCCCTCTTCTTTTCGATGATGCACTGAGGCCCCCAACATCCATGACAATTAAATGGCAGGTGGGGATCGTAATACAATATCACCTCCTTCATGTAATATGACATAAACTTAATTGCCAGCGCGACGTCCCTGGACTGGCACAGTCGGAAGAGCAAGCTTTAATTTGGTGTATTGGGTTACATATTGGACTTCACGCCTTGCGGCACATGAACTGTGCGTTGACAATTTAATTAGTTTCGTGTTACATAAGCGATGCTATAGATATCTGGATAAGTGTTCACGTGTCATGCGAATCAATGAATGCACAATTCATCACGTGATTGAAAGAGATATAATACGTCATCAGGGTTTAGGCCAATTGATTATACAATCCATTTTGCCACTCGAGGGCGATATACTTGCAGTCAGAAGAAGGTAAAGCAATCACCAAACAAGGTGATGACTTTGAGCTATCACCTTATTTCATGATCTCCTTTACATAGTGATGGCCATGCTTTTAGGGTGATGAGTAATGATACAAACTGGCGATGACCCTTAATTTTCACTCGGTGACCCTCGCCCTTATAAGGTGATGAACTGAATTAATCAACTTAAGAAGGCGGTGGCGAACCAATATCTTTGGTGTCATTCGTCCATACGCATGTTTCATAGCAGTTATGATATTATTTTCCACTATTATCAAGAGATATGCACCTTTCTTTAAGACCACGTGACCCATACAGGATATTTGCGCCGAAAGAGACACGGTATACACATGCATCAGTTACGTTGAGATCACATTTGCGCCGAAAGAGATCTGAGCGTTGGACGGATTAACGGATTTTGTTGTTCAGTAGTGCCGGTATGGTGCGAACTTTCGGCTGAAATGAAAGATAGGGTACCGATAAATAAGGGGCATGGCAGCAGCATGGGCTGCAACGTATTTTTCTTATGTTTTTACAGGATTTGACAACTGTACATTTTTACGCAAAGTACAGTTAATCTTCAAGCAGCAACACATTGCATAATTCGAGTCTGATAAATTAAGGATTAAAACTGGGGTCATGCATGCTAAGCCTCCCTGAAACCGATCGATACAAAAATGTCACCCCAAGGAATAAGGGTTAAAGTGGAGTCCACTATGGGGAATCTTCGAGATGAAACAAGGTATAGGTCTACCCATTAAGACCTGGGGAGAATATCACCGCTTGTGTTCCAGGGTATTTGATGATTAACAAATCTGGATTGTGACTGCTCGCATTGGAGAAGGACGATGATTCTGTATTCCTGTTACCGATAACTAATTAACTGTTGATCATCCTCAATCATATAAGGAAGTATGAGGTAGAATGTATTATGTGGGAAGATGACGCTCTCACACTATACCGTACCCTATACTGTTCTACACCATGTGTTTCACAAGATTGATTTCACTCCGTGCATGCATCAATGATTTCACAATAAACTTTTTATTTCAGTTTTTTATACGCAGAACTGTTATTTTATGCATGCATATTTACAAATAAACGATACAGGAAATACAACCATGTTCTTTTTATATGTTGTCCAATCAAAGAAGCGGACCTAGCACGATGTCCAATCAAAAGCGTGGTCATGCTCCAGTTGATTTCAATTGCGCCCGTGAATACAGCTAGCATCCTTGTGCAGTGTACATACCTGAGCAAAGACATGAAACCCATGCATTCGAACAACGCTCTAATGATACAATAGCATGTAGGTAGTAAATATTCTAACCACAAATTATTGATGAATTTAACAGAACAAAGTTGATAAAATGATGAGATCAGGACCTGTAGGACCTCTCCTACATTTATTGTGGTGGTCTGAAATTCAAGTTAAGTGAGTGAGTGAGTGAGTGAGTGAATATAATTTAACGTCAATTCAAGTTAATAGGAGAAGTGGCCTTTACATAGGAAAAACTTCCTTTAGATGTTATGTCAGTGAAGCCATAAATTAATTTTGTCGATTCTGCACAAAATCTTTGTTTCGTACAGACAATATACCTAAGTTTTATACTGTAAATTGTGACATCAAACAGCGTCAATGGACGTCTGAAATGGATTTTCATCTGTTCTGGATTTTCGTATATATTTTAAAATGAATTCTTAATATATCTAAAACAGGACACCTTGAACCTTGTTATTCTAGAAACATTAACAAATCCATGCTAAAATGTATATGAGAAATACAAAGACGAAGGCCCAATCAGTCTGAGCGTTGAAGATATAAAACTTGGGTATTTTTCCTGTACAAAACAGCTATTGTGCAGAATTAAAGAAACAATTTTATGGCTTTACTTATGCAATTACAGCACATATAAGGGAAGTGGGAAGCGGTGCCAACATACTGACAGAGCCACATGACTTCACAGTATAGTCTTCTGGTTAACCTATTCTAAAGCACATACCAAGAGTCTACGATTCGTGATATGTGTTGTATCTCAGGTACGCTTTTGTTGTACCTGTTCATGTAACAACTTGGATGACATGACCACACGGCCCCTAGCATCGGCATAAGCGGTATTAGATACAAATCTAGAGAGCTATGATGGAAATGCTCTGACAACTCGTATATTGTTAATTGGTGAGCTGTGTCGCTGCGACACTCGTACACTGGGGATTGGTGAGACGTATCGCCGTCAGATGAAAATGACGGCATTTAACACCAAATACCTAGGAGAGTTAACACCTAGGGGAGTTAACATCTAGGGGAGTAGGGGAGTTAACATCTAGGGGAGTTAACACCTAGGTGAGTTAACACCTAGGACAGTTAGGGAAGTTTACACCTAGGGGAGTTGGCACCTAGGGAAGTTAGGGGAGTTAACACCTAGGTGGTTTGCACCTAGGGAAGTTAGAGGAGTTAAAACCTAGAGGAGTTAGCACCTATGCGAGTTAACGCCTAGGGGAGTAGGGGAGTTAACGCCTAGGGGAGTTACACCTATGCGAGTTAACACCTAGGGGAGTTAACATCTAGGGGAGCTAACACCTAGGGGAGTTAACATCTAGGGGAGTTAACACCTAGGGGAGTTAACACCTAGTGGAGTTAGGGAAGTTAACACATAGGGGCATTAGGGGAGTTAACACCAAGGGGAGTTAGGGGAGTTAACGCCTAGGGGAGTTAGCACCTATGCGAGTTAATGCCCAGGGGAGTTAACATCTAGGGGAGTTAACATCTAGGAGAGTTAACACCTAAAGAAGTTAACATCTAGGGAAATTAACACCTAGGGGAGTTAGGGAAGTTAACACCTAGGGGCGTTAGGGGAGTTGACACTTAGGGGAGTTAACATCGAGGGAAGTTAGGTGGGGTTAACACCAGCGGAGTTGGGGGAGTTAACAACTAGGGGAGTTAGGGAGTTAACGCCTAGGGGAGTTGGCACCTAGGGGAGTTAGGGGAGTTAATGCCTAGGGGAGTTAACGCCTAGGGGAGTTAGGGGAGTTAACGCCTAGGGGAGTTGGCACCTAGGGGAGTTAATGCCTAGGGGAGTTAGGGGAGTTAACGCCTAGGGGCATTAGGGAAGTTAACACCTAATGGCATTATGGGAGTTAACGCCTAGGGGAGTTAACACCTAGGGGCGTTAGGGGAGTTAACGCCTAGGGGAGTTGGCATCTAGGGAAGTTAGGGGAGTTAACACCTAGTGGCGTTAGGGGAGTTGGCACCTAGGGAAGTTAGGGAGTTAACACCTGGGGAAGTTAGGGGAGTTAACGCCTAGGGGAGTTAGGAGTTTTTTTGTTTGTAAACACAACTACTCCTTTGAGAGTGATTGAACGTTAATAGGGTAATATTATTATTGTTTACCAAATGCGATAAATGATCCGCACGTCCAAAGCTTAACCAATTACAGTCATACTTCCATATAGAAACTTATATAGGTCAAGGCGGTTAACTTGAATAGGCTTCTAGTTTATCACCAGTTGCATATACATATACTGTAGTGTTAATTTGAAGAGCCGAGTCATGACCCCATGTTAAACAGCAGGAACTAGAATTTGACCTGGATAAAACAGGCCAAGGTCAATCAAATCAGAATGGCTTGTAGTCAATCACAAGTTGCACATGTAGTAAGAGCTTGGAGAGCCTAGATGTAATCCTTCAAAAGTTATCACCAATATTCAAATTTGACCTTTATAAATAGGTCAAGGTCAGTCATGTTCACTGGTCTTCGGGCCCATTGTCAGTTGTTAAATGAATTTAAAAAGCAACTACAATCCTTCAAGAGATATGGTGTTAACAAGGAAGATGGACAAACAGAGGAATCGACTTAGAATGAATTGACTGAAAATCATTTCCACTACGGCGGGAAGAGTGAATTCAGTCTAGAGAGGAATAAACTGCACTCAACTGGAGTGGAAGCAACTGGAGTGAAATTTTAATGCCCATACTCTATCCCAGATTTCACCCTAACTTGACACCTGTTTGATTTCACCCAAATTGAGAGGATCAATTTCCGGTTACTTGAGTGAACTTTTTACCCAAGTTATTTCAGAGAGAACAAGATAAATAATGAAGTAATTCAAGGAGAATGTTTGTATTCTGATCAAAATCAACGTTTATTTCAATATGAAATGAATAAAATTAATTATCACAATTCCTGTATGTTGTCCTGGTTTAGCTGTTTAATTATTAGTTCCGGCCATATCGGTTCAAGAAAAGAGCAAGTCCAAGACATGGTTAATGATATGGTGTATGATAAATGGAGTGACAGCGATTCAGTGAATGGTGTACCAGCATTATAAAGCAGTTCGGACAGGCAAATCAAATCTTTTACACATGTTTTAAAGATATCAATTAACTCTCTCTCTCTCTGTTGAAAGATATCAATACTAAATCTACACACCAAACTATATAGCGCTCATATAGAACAAACAGCATTTTAGCATGTTCAGCAGAAAGAACTTGTATATATCCATTTAGAATTTAAATGTGCAGCAAGGAAAACTGAACAGAAATAAGCATTTGAATGGCAGAAATGCCAAGTTGATGCAAAGAATAGATTTATTTTAACAGAACACTGTGCTGAAGGTAATACATCTGCAGTTAAAATCCCATACAGTGAGAAAAACAAGAATGATGAGTTTGTCAATTTGAAAGCGTAGACAATTCTGAAGCAGCGAGTATACACGAGTCTAGATTAACTAAACACTGACACAGCAGAGCACTGACTGCATAGAAATATATATGTAGGCTACGATCATGATAACGACATTAACAACAGAATGAATGTATGATTTTTTAACCATCATTAAGAGAACCAAGACGCTCGAAAAAAATCAATCCACTTTCAAACTCTATACTGATACTAAGGATCTCCGAGGATAAAATTTGTTAAAAATGGTTCCAAGAACATCAGAATTCGAGTGGTCACTGAGCTTTCAAAATTGTTGCGTTTACTCACACCAGAATGAATGAGGAGTTTCCCATGCCAAGCGGTTACCATGGAGATTGCAATGTTTACATGCACCTTTTTTGTTTTTTTATAACAATGTTTCTGAATTTCGTGGAAATAGCTGCCAGATTCAATCCAACTTGTCCACAAAAAAAAATACAAGCAATGTCCTTTTATTCCCAGCTGGAGTTTGTAACAAGTATGGTGTATCAAGTCCACATAAGACAGACGTGACAGCCCCCAGTCAGCCAGTCCCTATTTGTACAAGTGAGATAAGGTATTGATTTTTAGCAAGGTGATAACTATGAGAATTCGATTTTCTTTACAGAGATAATCCGCACAGCAATCACAGCGTTTACCGGTCCTGTTTAGATGAAGTTAAACGGGGTTCGTTTACTTGCACCGACAACAGTCACAACCTTTAATTCCTGGTTTCCGAAAAGCATTCAGCAGAGTCCACAGATCCCCGGGTGAGCAGCCATGAACCCCGAGGTTGAGTGAACATCGAGCACTGAATGAAGTCATGTATTCAAAATTTGGAAGTAATATCCTCTTTTATTTTTGTATACATGTTCCTTGATGTATTTCACATAACCACGTATCCCAGCACTGAAACTTTCTCTAAATGATCATTTTACTCCCAAACCTGGAATACTGGACAAACCAGATACTTATTTTTCAGCTTTGTCTTTAACAACAGCTAAATAGAACTATACAACTGTACAACAAATAATTACAAATAATAATATTATTTTTTATATTATCTAAATATTAACAATAATTAGTTTCTAGGGTGATAAGAAATACTTTTGTATCGTTCTATCCGGATACAGGAATTACCACTCATCTCTGTCCCATTGACTCATACTGGCATTATGTTATGGTGGCGTTTTTCTTCTTTGCCATTCTAATATGTGTTTTTTCTGTGTCACACTCCCTGAATACACAGATAGATTTCACACGCATCTATGAACATCAATTTTCTGGTTTACGTACTGCCACAGCCGGGCAGATGTATTTCAATCTTCGACTGGTAGTTTTCACTCATTAGGGACGACTAAGACTTCTCGTGACGTCTGAGCTAAATCTACCGTAGGTGAAATTCACCACCGAAGTTCAGTTCACGTTTGTGTGCCCAGATGACTTCAGTTGAATGCTGCTGGTCGGCATACGTTTGAACACTGCACTGTGAATGCACCAATCAAAACCTACATGTATCATATGATTCAGTTTGAATCTCATTGGCTGTACCTAGAGAATGTACGTTTCATCAGTAGTTATAGGTTCCACTATAATGCTGTGAAGGTACATGTTTCGCAGCATTTCCGTCCAAACTTGGACCACCACGATTGCTTCAAGCGGCCTGTCAGATCTGCATTTGGGCCGCAATCAGTTCACGCTACTTCAAGAGATACAGCATGGTTACTGCCATCACTGTGCTTTTTCTAAGAATAAATAAATAGATCTTCCTTCTGCTCAATTTATTGAACATACAATACATGTATCTAAATGAAGTCTGTGTCCCAATCGATAAATGAACAGTATAACGACTAAGAGACACAGAAACTGAGAAGTAAGCGTTAACGATCTTCGTGGAGTCCCCAGAGGTGTTCTTCGATCTTCGTGGAGACCCCGGAGTCTTATTTTAAAAAGGAGGTTCAAGCCGTTGGTGGATATGGTTTATCACAGATTGTCTAACTGATGAAAGCACTGGGTGCACAAGTACTGAACGGACCTTTGAGACAGTTCAGTGGTCTCAAACGAGCTCAGGAATCGGCAAACTTGCAAACTATTCCCCGCAACTGTAGTCCAAATGTCCAATGACAGCACTGAATACCGAAGTTCCTTGAATACGGCTCATTTTCATATCTGATAGCTACATACATGTATTTCACGTCTACATCTATGGCCTTCCTCGAAAATACAAACTGAAGACACCCCCATCGTCACCCGGAAGAACCCTGGGTGGGACTTTTACAGTGTGTAACGACGAGGGACCATCTAATGTTTACGGGACATGTGAACATATAATGGGACTCACTGGACAGAAAGACAGACAGACGGACAGACAGACAAAGATAAATTGGATAAGTCCTACAAGTTTCTATGACTGGTATCATATTCAAGTGGTTTATAATTTGTTTGATATTGTATGCATTTGCAGCTACAAGAAGAACTCAATATCAGAGTCCGGGACAAAAGTGTCAGGAACTGTTTGGTCCAAATGTTTAGGATTAGCTCTGTTCCCAAATGCTGACCTACTACTACCACCCTTTATCCAAGGGTGCTGTAAAATTTGCCTAGCTGACAGTCTCTCATCTGGATCACGCCTCAATAGACTTTTTATCAGGCATTTGGCCCTCGTTGACACCGTATCCGGAACGGAAAACTGTCCCCGACGTATTTTGCCGAACAGAGCACTTGGCTCTGTGTCGTGGAATGGGTATCGACCAATCAGCATGGTGTAAAGCATCACACCTAGACTCCAAATATCGGCCGCTCGCCCAGAGTAGCTTTCACTGGTGTTGAGAATTTCGGGGCTGACGTAGGCGGGACACCCGTGCTTGTCCGTTAATCTGTCGTCATCTTCATCATTGCAGACGTGAGCATCCTCAAGACCTTCCAGCCGCAAAAGTTTCCTGAAAAATGCAAACAAATACGAATAAGTTAAGTATTATACAAGAAAGCCTTTGTCATGTTTGCAGGTCGAAGAGTTACATGTATTGTCTTTTGCCATAACACAGAACAATTAAAAGGGCGATATCACGTCACACACATAACAGTCGCGACAGTTACCCTGAGGTGTGCTCACTCAACCAGACAAGATAACTAACATATTACAGGGAGTGAGTGAGTGAGTGAATAGAATTTAACATCGCTTTCAACAATATTTCAGCTATATCATGACAACCAACTAAGCACCACCCAGGCAAGTTGCGTTCCTGCTACTTTAAAGAAGAAATCTTTGAAGCAGCATGGAACTGGACGCCCTCCATCCACCCTATAAAACATTGAGGACAGCACACAAGACACAGACAGGACCCTTACATGGTGCAATAAAGGTAACTAACTATTACAGCTACCCCCTCACAAGTATATTGGATTAGTATCCTGGCTGGAATATTTACAACACCTTTCATTCATCTGAGTAGTTCACATAGCTTAATTTTGTACTCTTGTCAAGAAAGTGAATCAGAAAGTTACTTATCAAGCTTTGAACATGTTGAACTAAGCAAGAGAAGGAAGGGAGTTGTAACACGTCCCATTTAGAAGGTAGGATACTAATCCAATACATGTACAAGGTTGTGACTGTGTAGTTTAATTCTTCTCGTCAGGCTGAGTGAGCCAACTTTACTGTCACCAATGTTACTTTACACATGATGTGATATCACCCTAATACATTGCTATGAAACACAGAATTCCTTTTAGATTCGTGCAACCAATTACATGTAAAGTGTGCAATCTATTATTCCACAGAACCGGAACAGGTTAGAGAGATCTACCTCTCTACAATGGAGGTAAAAAAAGTTTGTTTTTGCCCAATAAATTCAAGAATATATCGAACTAAGAGACATCCGCCATAAGCGACCATGAACATATATATCTGCATCGGATGGTACTAAAACATGAGATTGATCCAATCAAAACCCCTCGGCTTCCCCAAGTGATTGTGACCCATGTGTAGTGTGAATTGGGAAAGAGATAGTTCTATGTGGGATGATCAAGATATACCGGTAGTACATTCAGGCATATAGGACAGAAATAGAAAATTATATATCCGTGAAGGGGCATAACTCTGTAAAATATGGGTCGAGGGGAGCCACTTTCGATAGGCGTCTGACTTAGCACTCTGTAAAATAAGAACTGAGACGAATAAGCTGTACCGAACAGGGATCTGCAGATATAACTTGTACATTCAGCTACAGATAACAAAATTGGAGATTATTACATCCGAAAGGGGCATAACTCCATAAGCCGAGGCGAGTTTTATTACATCCGAAAGGGGCATAACTCCATAAGCCGAGGCGAGTTATCCTTTGTTGGCTTGTAGAATACAACAAAATAAATAAGTTTCCAAAATATAGTAGCTATACCGAACACAGTTCCGCAGATATAGTTGGTTACATTCAGGCATATAGGACAGAAATAGAAATCAATATATCAGTAAAGGGGCATAACTCTGTGAAGTATGGGCCGAGGGGAGCCACTTTCGATAGGCGTCTGACTTAGCACTACTGTAAAATAAGAACCGAGACGAATAAGCTGTACCGAACACGGAGTTGCAGATATAACTTGTACATTCAACTACAGATAACAAAATCGGAGATTATTACATCCGATAGGGGCATAACTCCATAAGCCGATGCGAGTAATCCTTTGTTGGCTTGTAGAATACAACAATATAAATAAGTTTCCAAAATATAGTAGCTATACCGAACACAGTTCGGCAGATATAGTTGGTTACATTCAGGCATATAGGACAGAAATAGAAATTAATATATCTGTAAAGGGGCAGAACTCTGTAAAATATGGGCCGAGGGAAGCCACTTTCAATAGGCGTCTGACTTAGCACTAGATAAATAAGTGTTGAAAATTTGGTGATTGTATCTCAAGTGGTTTTGCCTAAAATGCGTTAACGGACGGACGGACGTACGGACGGACGTACATGGCAACGACAATACCCTGAGGCCAAAATGGCCGAGGGGTGAAAAACAGATGGTCGTCTATTGAACTTGCATAATAATAGACATGTTTTGTTCTCTACTATACTGTCACTGGAAAATCACTGTTCAACGTGTAACAATGTTTAAGTTAAGTCGCCCGAAGATTTTGGAGTGTTTTGGTGAATAAACAGAAAGTTACTGAGTAAAAACGACCCTTTTTACCTTCATTTCAGAGAGCTAGTTTTCTCTAACCTGCTGAACATCACATTTTGCCGTTAGCCATACTATACTCTCTTAACCATGCATTCTGGGCGTTTTCACGGTACAATGAATATAGGCAATATTAAACTGTCATGTATGCATGCTGTTGCTAGATCTCCGAGATAACATATTAATTCACATTCTTTTGAAGTTTTAAAATTTTTCTGCTTTTTCAAAATACACAATGTAATAATAATATGCCATTTCAGCTCATCTTGTAGGGCAATATATTCTGAAAAATTGTGCAGTACTCTGCAAAATTTTTATACCTCTTGTAATAATAGCCTAAGGTAGATCTATGGGCACAGCTGAATCTCATGAAATAAGCTTTAAACTTGTATATTTGAACCCTTGTATTTCTAGGGAAGACTAAATTTCACTCTTTGTGATATATGAAAATTAACTTATTTGCTCTAATATTTTACACAGACACTGTTATGGCTTGTAAATTTCTTTTTATTACTTGATGACTTCTGGTATGTATCCCCCCTTGTTGAACCCCCTACATGATATAGGGAAGGATATATGTACATTGTATACATGTACTACAGGTGAGGCTCTTTAGTGTGTATACCAAAACAACCATGGTACACAGACCAGTTTGTGGGCCTGGTGTTGAGGGAATATAATAAAATTTAAATTGTTTACAGATCTGACAAATGACATCAATAGTGGAATGGATCAGTGTGTGTCAGTCTGATTTGAATGACCGGTGCAATCTGGCAGATATAACAAGCACCCAGGTCCCCCATACAAACCAGGAATTTGATATGATCAGATTAGGTTCATCACCAGCTTAAGATAGAAGTTCTAGCCATCCTGGGGGACATAATATTATCAGAACAGAAACAGAAAACCTACATGCTGATCAATTTGTACTAGGAAGTGAATGAAATTCTCTAGGATGTTGTCCATAACCTAAAGCTTAACTAGTTTTGGTGCACCGAGCAGAAATCCCGGAAGTGTTTCAGTTATTTGTGTATTCCCGTGACCTTCTTAGAAAACCAAGTATCGGTGATAGGCCGATAATAAAATTGGAGGTTGAAAGCTACAATGTGGTAAGGTCATTTTCTCTTTCATATCAGTACACCATGCTAAAAAATACATCTGAATGAACAGATTTCCCAACCAATCTCTCAATTCGCATATGTGGGGTTCCAGAGATTGTCTCTCCCAACTAAATGAGATCACCCTTGCTATGATCTATGCTTCATAAATTGTTTTGTATATAATTTTTTTTGTTTGTCTTGTAGCTCTACTGTTTAATGATAATTAATATGTGTTTGTGAAATGGTTTTGTATGTACTTGCCATTAGCCCTTGCGGTATGATTGTGCAATAAACTTGAAATTGGAATCAAATATATTATGACACGTTTTCAAATTGCTGTCATTTCATTATCACAGGTTTGTTTATAAGAACTGTTGATCACCCTCAATCATATACATAGCGTAGAAGGCTTAACCGAAATGTCCAAGGCCAAATAATATTTAACAAAAACATAAAATGCTCTCTATTTTTCTGTTTCCCCCCCAAGGTAGGATTTAGGAGTATAGTAGGGGGCACTGGGGGTAACTAAATTTGAACAGGTAGAGCGTTTGAACCTTAGGGTTAAAGGACTGTCTAAATTTACTTCACAACTGAAGAGCTTTCGGAAGACATGCGACGAGCATAGGGCATGTCCCGGCGTGTTTGATGTCTGCCATGAAAATCAAATGAAGCAGCAAAGTCGGCAAATAAAATAACCCTGCCAAAAAGTACAGGTGACAAAGTTAGCACCCAGATCAGCCGTGGATTTAGCCTCGAGTATTTCTGATACGAATACGTGAGCATCCCTTCGAATTCTGCACTCCGCACTTTGCACTCGGTGACACCGTGACATCACCAGTCGGTATTGATTGATCAATGACACAGCTTTCTCCGAGGTTGGTTCAATCAGCTGGGCCCTTACTACGGAGTGATGTACCTGTCATGGTGTGATTGCATTAGTCACTTAAACTAGTTCACTGTAGACTTGAGTACAGGTCATCATGATCGTTAGACAGGTAGCTGACATGAGTCGTATGATATTGTTCATTTCTCGACAATGATCACATGTACATGTAGGTGATCGGGTAGAGAGTGAGTACATGTACACTCTCAGAAATATTCAGGTAAAAGTCCTGAACTGATCAGGTTGTATATCCATAACTCAACTTCAGGGATTTTGGCTGAAATTCAGGGGTGATTTCCTGAATTTCAGGAAAAACATCCCTGAATGAGAGGATTTTCCATGAAATTCAGGCAAATTTATCAACCTGATCAGTAAGTTCCCGACCCTATTCAGGTACGTAAAATGCCCTAAAATTCAGGTAATTTAGCTTTAATTCATGGTTAATATTCCTGAATTTCAGGAAATTATCCCTGGATTTCACGTAAAATCCCTGAAATTGAGTTGTGGATGTGCAAACTGATCTATTCAAGATTATTCCCTGAATATTTCTGAGAGTGTACCCATCATCACACCATTACTACCCAACCATTACTAACTTCTAGAGGACATAATCAGGATAATAGGCATGTATTTCACTTGAAAGAGATTAGTCACACGGTACTTGTAACCTTCCAGAGGCAGTTTTGTACACCCCCTGATAATTAGTCTTCTATAGCAATAAATATTCAACATTACAATAATAATGGATATAGTTTATGAAGGCGTAGGTTCTGAGGAATTCACTTAATATGTAATTTCCATAACTGTTGCTACTGCCATGTAGAAAATATTTAAAATTAAATGAAATAATAATAGCCTTCATTTTTAAATTGAAATCCTGTTTCCTCGTAATGCGAGACAGTAACTTTCCATTCAAATATTTGACACCAAAATTATTGGGTGAAGAAATGCACTTCCTGAATTAATGATGAATTATTAATTATAATCATTTTATGATACTAGGACAGTTTGAAATTTTGTGCTCGCCTCAAGTCCCATAGAATACATGTATTTTGAATGCAGTGATATTTTGAAGCTTTAAATGCGAAGTGCGTGTGTATAGATTCTTTTTCCACTTAACCTTGAATCACTTTTCCGATAGAATTGGGAATTTGAGTAAAGTCAATAAAAATCGTGTTTTTAAAAACTCTATGCCCGTGTTGAATGCAGCCCACATGGCCAATAAATGGAATACGTTTTGCCCCTGGCTCTGTGCACACATTCGTTTTAAGGCCACGAATACGGCTGCAAACAGATTCAAGGAGGCAATGCAAATGGCCTGAGGTACATCTGGTGCAGTGATCAGCTAATTCAGTGACCAGTAGAGTGCCTGGCGTGAGTGGTCAGTCACACTGTCCGCTATGACCTCTGACCAATGGTTTCGTTAAATCCATAGCTCTCAACCTTTGGCTATGGGGAATCCGCAACCAACTTAAAGTATCAGTATTGTGTAGGGTTTATTGTGAAAGTTCATCCAGGTTTATGAGTTCGGTATAGACTGTACTAGTTAGGGGCATTCACGTAATATAATGCATGGAAAAAACAAATCCAATTCTTCTACAAAACATTTGAATCACAGAAAGTCAAATTTCCAGTGGTGAAATCAGCCTGGGGGTGATCAAATATATTTAGAGAAGGCAGTTGATAAAATTGTCCAAAACCATGCATATAATCCATAAAGTTTTCACTGTTTTGAAGATTTTAGAGGGTGATGAAATCTATTAGAATTACTGATTACTTTTTGTCCATAAAATTGGAGGTGATTGAATTTTAATAGGGTGATTGTATTATTAGAGGAATTTCCTTAACAATATTATCCTAGCCTGCATATTTCATTTCAAATCAACAAGTAATGAGCTTTATCCCACCAAAAACCATCATGTAGAAATATGCAAATTCTAATGTTCTTAAGGAACGTTTATCGTAGAACTTTCTAAACCGAGTGGATGAGTGACGATCCGTTTATCCGAAGTTGACAAACAAGAGCACGGGGAGAATTCTCGGAAATTTCTGCATTAGTTAATACATGTATTGTGCTGTACTGTAGTGTGCTTTGTCCATCGTTTAAAGGAAATGAAACGCTTCGACTATGCCGACCACACAGAGCTGTAATTCTGTACACCAGTGTGCACATGTGATTGTTTGGGGGGATTTAAGAGAAGCCAGGAAACAAGCTCTAACTTACTTCTCAGCATCTTTGAAGACAAACTTCCGAAGTTTCAGGTCCCGTAGAACTACCCCGCTGTCGTGACAGTGTGCGATGGCACCGACGATCTGCCGAAACAAACGACAGGCTTCGTCTTCTTTTAGTCTCTTTTTCTGTCGGACATAGCCATGGAGATCGCCATGACTTTTCTCGAAGACAACATAAGCTTTGCTCTCCCCCAAGATGATCTCCGATATGCAACTGATATGTTCGTTTCCGTCCACCTGCCAGAATGCGCTTAATGCTTCGCGGTACTCTTCAAGGGAAAAGACCTGAAGAAAACAGAAATAAGAGAAACTGTTAAATAGAAGGCAACATACAAGTTTTTTTTCTTTTACATCTGAGTACAACAAACATTGAATTCTACATTCAATATAATGTTTCCCCGATAATCTGAAATGAAAACAGGCCTGAATAAATAACACACTAGTGTCACTTTAACTTTCTGAACATTCATTCTTCCGATGGTCACTCTCACAAAGTGAACATGTGTAACATCACCCAGTTCATAATTTCTATCATTTTAAGCACTTCACCTTCATTTCCACAGTCATCTTGAAGAATTCTGCATTTGATAAATCAGCTACTACATGTAGGCAGAATCAATGTGATGCGAGAAGGGTGCAATAATCCCTTGTATTTACATCAGCATTGTGCAATGTCATTCGTGCAGGCCGGCTCAAAGTGACTGTCATGTTTGTATATACCTCTATAACTGGACATGAAATGCTTGCATCAACTCCACAAAATAATACTCCATACAGAATTTCACCATCCTGTGCAATAAGCTTAATATATGGGCTAGAAGCATGACCTCCACATGTACAGCCACAGCCAATAGAATCCAGCAATCCACTGACTTAAGCATGCTTTTATAGCTTAGGGCATGTATATTATTTAACAAATGAACTGTTTATATCACAATTTTAAAACATTAAGCCATGATTTAAATTCCACTTCTATATTTCCACTGCATGGCCATGAAATAGGGAGTGACTTAGAATATATATGTAACATAACTTTTCTTTTTGTTACATTTGTACACATGTAACCAATAAAATCACTTGTTGCAACAAAGAAACAAAGCTACATGTAGGGCAATAGATACATTTGGTTACTTCTGATAACTTGTAGTACAAAATAATATCATTTTACATACTTTTGATAATACATTGACAGGTACAACATTTCTTTTTGTTACATTTTCTTTTCTCAACAAAGAAACAAAGCTAGGGCAATAGATACATTTGGTTACTTCTGATAACTTGTATAACAAAATATCATTTTACAATACTTTTGCAACACTATAAGGGAATTTTGTGACTTTTCTGTATAACAAAATATTCTAGTAAGAGATACATTTGGTGAGTATATATATCTATAAATATTGGAAATCATTAATATTGTAACAACAAAATTTGTGATTTGTTACACAGGGTTTTTGAACACAGAGTGAGAGTTTTTGTCTCAAAATACATGAATTAAACAAGCAGAATATTTGAATCCAGTCAGAAAGCAATTGAATTTATTATACCTCATGTAAATTCGTAATGTTTTCATTGGTTGACAGCCTGTCACGTGTCATTCTACAAATCGTGATGTTCAGTGATGATGCAGTCATATCTTGCCTTACCATTGAATAAATGTCATGTACAATGTACCACGGCAGAGCGTTGTACATGACAAATTATTCCACGGCGACATCTGCCGGACCAAGAGTTGCTTCCCAAAGTGCACGCGCCAACATACTCCCCGAAAGGAAGATTGATGTGTATTTACGTCGGCCCGTTGGTGATAGAAATTACTGAATATGATTTGTTAATTGACTGAAATAAATTTGGCATCTTTTAAAAAGGTACGTAAGATCACCGAGAACGTTACTCTTCCAAATTAGGAGATTGAGTCGACAAACAAGCCGAGGTCGAACAGTCGATCTTGACACGACGTTTTGAAATCAACAA
Organism: Hanleya hanleyi; assembly: GCA_036873755.1. Lineage (NCBI taxonomy): Eukaryota > Metazoa > Mollusca > Polyplacophora > Lepidopleurida > Hanleyidae > Hanleya > Hanleya hanleyi. The sequence goes on from JAVTVY010025338.1 coordinate 81,822, forward strand.
CAGTCGCGCAATGTTGAACCATACCATCCTCATTCACATGATTTTAAAGTCCCCATTTTTTTTTCTTCAAGTATGACATTCGGTATAATAAAACAAGTATTGCATGTTGTAGCGTAGGACAGGTGATGTACAACTCGGCGCTCGTTGTACATCACCTATCGAGAGCTGACAAATTGTCATGTCCCACGCTACAACATGCAATATTTGTATAACGTTCCCCTCAAAAGAGCAAATTTCGTAGATTTGGCAGAAAAAAATTGTATGGGAATAGAATAGACATCGTGATATTGGACATGTGTTGAACAGTGCTCTTCATATCCCTGGTTCAATCATGTCCCATAAATAGGACATCTCAAGTTGGGCGTGGTACATGTTAGGATTGCATGCGTGTAGACACCTACCTCTGAACAAGGTTATGTAAATGTAGGCTAAGGCAGGCCTGCACATTATTAGGTACCGGTACATGTAATTAGATTTTCTAATGGTTCTTCAAGCAGGTGTATCAATATGACATGGATAATCAAAGAACTCTGTGGTATTCAGGTCTTTTTGATCATGTTATTCAGCAACTTGCAAGTAGTCAGATATAATTACAAATGATTTCATCAGGATATTGGGTTGAAAATGGAACAAATCCTTATCCATATAGTATACAAATGCTTGAGTTCAAAAGCAATGTTGAATGCTGTACATGTACGAGGATATACAGGCTATAAGTGAGCTCCATTTCATATTGGATACATGTAGGTGACGCAATAGGATGACACCGTCAGCTGATCAATTACGTATGTACATGTATCCAATTTCACCGTTTCACAACTGTGATGCAATACAGATTTTGGCAAGTTATTTTCCAACAAAGAGATACCTATATGACAGTTAGTATTCATTAAATATGGACTTACAGGGGCGTCTAGCACTTTAGGTGAGGGGTTCTAGACGGCCGTAGGAGCATTCTAAGTGATTTCCGACAAATAAAACACATAAGCTTATTTTTTTCTCTGATATTTTAACTGTTTCAATACTAGTTTGGTATAAATAATAAATTATTAAAAAACTGATAACACTTACATGTATACACAGAAAACTTTTGCATGTAATCCGGATATTCCATCACTATAACTCAGTCTTCTTTCCGTCAAATAAACAAACATACTTGAGCTATCCTCCCCCTTCCGACTCATGTGGACATTGTTTAAGGCAACCACAGTTTTGACTCCAAAACTAAGAGAAAAAATTGACTTTGTTATGTCGATTTAGTGCCAGGACTGAAGAGGATATGTATGGTCATTTGTACTTCTGTTGTGGGAATTTATATATATGTACATTATTGTGGAAGGTGCTTTTTTTATGTCCTGTAAATTGCTCATATCCTAAAGAATACCACAGGTTATTTCTGATTCACCGGTATGTCTAACCAATACGGAGTCATACCAATCATTTTCACAAGTTATGTAGGTGTCCTTATCATTATTCAAGTGGGTGTCAGATATTATATCCACGTCCAAATTATACATTATAGAGGACTCTTCTACAGCGAACACATGGCAAGTCTTGTGATTTTCTGGTACCTGCTCAACTTCTGCATGTGACCAATTTCTAAGATCGTGTAACTTGCCATGCTATCAAGTCTATTATAAGCTTATACACATCAAGCACTGATGCACAGATACTGAAAAGTGATTATTCGATACCGACGCCCACTTTTGAATTCCCAAGTAGTCATTTCCCTGTGACATGAATACTTTCCAAGCATGTTGCAGAGTTCTATTTGACATGTTTGTATATAATATAGGTCAGCTGTAAACATGTCAAAGTAGGTCTTTAATTATATATTCCAAGATTCAGGTCAAAAATAACCAGTCCTAACTTGCCTGACAGTTATTGGGTATCCACCAGTACCTGTCCATTCAAACATTTCAAATTCAATCAACCATGTCAACAAGAGACCAACATCCAGATCAGAGAAAATAAGTTATTATAGTGCCTAGCTGTTACAGCAATTTCACCATGCACTGTTATATACATTGTAACTCGGCTAACAATTATTTTGCTGGCCGGTGCTGAACATTACGATGAACAGTGCTAACTCCATTCTCCTGTAGGTTTCCCAATATCAGTTTTAAAAGACGCTATATTATGGGTTACCAATGTGCAACTGTTGCCATGCATTCACATGATATAAACGCTGGTTGCAGGTTACATGTACCATAGGTTACCCATTATCTAATCATGGTAAACTATAACAGGTTTTCTGAGAAAATATCACTGCAAAGGCCTCAGCCCTGTCTTGTATTTAGTATTGCAACATGTCAATTATATGCTCAGTGGTTATAAGACCATGTCTTATAATACCTCAACTCTTCGTGCTTGATAGGTACATGTCGGTGTAGGATTCATTCAGAGGTGGAGAGGGATGCATTTCATCAAACATTTAACAAGCAAATTTTTCAGTTTACAAAATTGAGTGCTGTTGATCTCTCCCTCTTGGATTTGTTTTGTGTGAGTAATGCAAGAGATATCATGCTCAACCTCTCCTACGTACATTACTCTCCAATGCAGTTCCAATTTTCAGATGCCTGTTGTCTCAGAGGCTAGCTCTCGTGTGGTTTCAGTGCACACAATGAGCGAAAGGGTTCACCAAATTGATTTCAGTTACCATGAAACACGTTCTTCGAAATAATAATATCTTTCGTGTGGCTGGGCTCATGTAAAAATGGTCATTCTGAACAGTCATATGTAGAAATCAAGATGCATTTGGCCGGTCGAATAAAATGGCTGAGCTGTTAGCTCATGTTCGCATAACAGAACATGGTGATGACTTCACCTCATGAGGCAGAATTATCAAACGAAATAGATATTTTTCTCCCGGCCTCACGAGGTGAAAATCTCAACAAAAACTGTCCGCAAACGATAGCTATCCCCTGAACCAACATGAAATGAAGGCCGTTAGCTCAGAGGATAGCTTTTGTGTGCGTCGGGCTTAAAACTTGAATGTAGAAGTTGAATGTAGATACTTGTAAATATCATTAAACTTAATAAAGAAAGTTTTACCATGATAACAAATATTTCAATGTTAACTTGTACATGTATAAATAAATATATATTTACTTCCTCATCTGAGTGTCTAAATTGAAAATCAATTGAAAACGTCCGGATCCGAAAATAGAATTCAGGAAGATAAAATTAGAATCCTTCAGTCGTACATGTTTCCATTTTCAAAGTCAGATCACATTTTCATTATCCTTTATGCTGCTTTTTTCTGCTCCCAAGTCCGGCACGAGTGTTCCAAATTTAGAGCCGCCAGACCTTGACAAACCCTTCAACGTTGTACGAGGAAATACAAAGATGAAACTCCTCCTACATTTGTCCTGGCTTTAGCATGATCACTGACAAAGGTAGGGACGGCCCAGTTTGAACAAGCTGTTACACAGGTATATAGTACATGTACAGGTAGAAATCCTGATGACTCACTCCCCTGGATTGGCTAATATCACCTGGGCATTAGCTCACTTTGACCTCACCTGCAGATGGACTTGCAGACAGACGAGTTTAAAAATATAAAATACAAATTTGCTCTGTTCAAGATTGGACCAACATCTTCCACTTATTTCATCTTTCAAATTAAGGTCTAGTTTGAGATGAAAAAGTTAAAACTGAATAATTTGTTTTCGCTTTTCAATTTTGTATTTTCAAAGACAGATTTTAAGTGCACTGCTGCATCAATGTGCTACTAAACTATCAATACAGTACACAAAATTGATGATACAGGCACATATATATACTTTTAGATGCCTTAGCCTTCATATTTCAGAATTTCTAACTTTCAATATGGACATATCAACTTTTTTTTGTCAATTTTTACAAATGATCATGTTAATGCATATTTTGCACAAATCCTGGACAGCTAGCTGTGTCAAGTGACGGATGTCTTCAATACTACATCTATATCAGGACATTATACTCACATGCATGAATATACAATAACCTAGTTCTCTTAAACATATATGTTAAAATTTTGTTTTGTTTGTCCATACATACATGTAGTTGTACCCCTACCTTACTCAAATTTGCAGTAGACAGAGGTCAATTTTCAGATGATTTTTTTTTAATATATACTAACTTTTTAAAATTCCTTGTTAACCCAAGAGAAAATTTAATAACGGACGAAGCAGATTTTCTGCACATTGTGTTGAAATCTGTCATCTCACATGTCTGATGGCTGTGTCGCCAGTGTTTGCACAGCTCAGCAGAAATGGATTTCTTTTACGCTTTTTGCGAGGTTGGGTAAACTGTTTCGGGCCAACAGGCAAACTTCAGCTACACAAGGTATACATTTCAGCCACAAAAAAAGTCAAGTTTATGCCCTCATGACCTGGCCCCTCATTAAGAAAAATACAACTTTTCATTAACGTCTCTTACAAACATGTGGTCAATTTTATAATCATTATTAAAAAGATGCCACCAAAATAAACAAAAACGTTTCAGGTTCTATTTTCAGACATTCCTATTGTGTTTTTAGAATTCAAACGATCCTGACTTAGCAATTTTGCCAAGCATTTTTAATTAACTTAAGATTTATACCAGCTACATTGTATGTCAGGCAGTTGTCATGTTTAAAGCTCTCATGAAGCCTATAGTGACTTCATGGTTAAAGTAAACAGTCTGAAACAAGCATTTATTCAGATATCCCTATAATTAATAGCGATGAATCAACATAATTAGCATGAAACAGCTTGAAACTGACAGATTTCATATTGTTAATTGATTTTTACCTTGGCTACCTGGGGAGTTGGAAAGGTAACACAAAGGTGTTGACTCATCTCAGAGGTTATTGTTAAGGAGTGGAACAGGCCAGACAATGGTTGATTGGATTGGACCATGATCTGACAGACAACAAAGGGGACTGCTCAAAGCAGGTGGGGCCTGATTTTGAAACAAAGGGAACTGAATTTCAAGAAGGAACATGGTTCAAAACAAAGGAAAGCAAATTTCTAGAATAAATCAAGGTCTTGAACAAAAGAAAATTGATAGAACAAAAACAGATGGTTAAAAACAAATGATGCAAGAGTACCATGAATGTGCAATTGAACAAACCACTGGAAGAGCATAAATTGTACACTCTCTGAATAAACTTATGCAGGTGTATAATAACTGGATACAGTACGCCAATTTTAAAATATTACAAAATCAACTACGCTACTTGTTAGTTTGGGAAAGTTAGTACTGATTGACTGGTTAAATAAGAAAATTAAACAGAAGTCATGTATAGTTACCTTGCACACATAGTCTTGACCATTTTCTTTGTTGATGGCAGTGTACGTGTTGTTCCCATCTATTTGGTTGACCAGAAGGTATTTTCCAATTTGACAGACTCTGCTTTGTTGAGGTTGAGCATCCTTAAATGTTGGTGGTGTACTGGGTTGAAGATCTGGACTTAAGTTTCCCACATTAGGTGACCCCGGGTCGAAGTCGACCAAGTTTTTATTCGGCCCATGATTGATTAGCAATCTGGGCCTGGAACCTGAGATGCTCATAAAGAGAAATGTGTCAGATGTATCAATGTGAAAGAGCCACTTTCACTTTCAACATAAACTTAAACTACACAGATCACAAACGTTTCACTCTCTTGGATTTTTATCCCGGATGATTATGACAATGAAATAAATTACAACTCAAACTGTTAACATATGAAACTCGAACATGAAACGCGATACATACGAATGAGTCAGTCAGTTTCCGATGCGGAGTAATGAAAATGATCAACGAGTTGTGAAGTACGCAATAGGCTATCCGTTATAAACAGATGGCTCGGAATACTATATATAAATGTATGTGCTGCCTTTCCAAGTTGGTTTCTGGATGATGAACATATTTTTCACAGCACCTTTTGTGATTAAACAAATAATGAAAGACTTGAACAAGGATCTCAGATCCTCTGTTAAGATATTACGTCGTACATTGTTCCTGATTTGTCTTTAGATGAACCGTCTAAACTCTGAAAACCATTGGAAATTTGGAAGAGTCCAACCTAAATATTTTCAGGGGCAGGAGCAAATAAAAAGTTCTGTGCGTATCCGATGAAATCGCAAGTCGTAAAATCGTAGTCGTTGGTCGTTTGCCTGGTCATATCCCATTAAACCGCTGTCTTCATCCCGTTGATTAAATTGCCCCTATTACTTCAATCTTGTGAAATATGTCTGTTGATGTTGAAATCAGACCTAAGTTACCAGCGATGACGAAATTGCGTCGCACGACTCCAACAAGTATATGTGCTAACAATCACGTCGCACCTCCGGCGAACGCGAAACCAGTTGATATCCCTTCTTCTCAAGTCCGGACCGGGCTGGATCCGTCTCCTCTCACTTTCTTCGTTCTAATCAACAGTCGGACAAATACCCACACTCGTCTTCAATGGTTGTTCCGTGGGGAAGGGTCTGGTGTTGATCACCCTTCCCGTCGTTTAAAGATCGCTCCAGCCCGAAATCGCCATTGTGAAACTGACAACGGTGATCCAACCGCACCAACTTATCACGCACCTGGAGACGAATCACTCCGCCTACTTTATATATTACGACGTAAAACCTACATACGAAAACAGACGCAAAAATAGATTTCACAGTGGAATAATGAAAATAACAAATGTGTTGTTAGCTCGAGGCTGCTGTTGATAATATAAAGAGGTATCTTCTACTGACGCTTCAATACCATGATGGAACTATCTTCCAACGCGTAATGGTGAGGTGGCAACCGGTGCTCCCGAGGTGAGATCATGTGACTGCTGACGCGCTGCTAACAGTTCATTCACATACCTCCGGTTTAACTTCCTTATATGGAGGGGGGGTATTCCCTGTTCGAACACGTCAGCTGTTTACGTCACGTCAATATGTATGTGTCGACCAGTGAAACAGCCGCAAACAATTTTTTTGATATCATGCTCTAGAAAGTTTGTTCTACTTACAAAGTTATATTTAGGGGAGATTGGGATAGAGTGGGACATGGCGAGCAGTGGGAAAAGCCATCTAACTCTTTGTTAAGTACAGGAATCACATTACATTATCAGCAAAAAGCTATCACCCCATGCAAATCGTATATTGATTATAAGTAAAAACTTTCAGTGGTAAACATTAGGGGTAAACAAAACAAAAAAAAAAACAAAAAAAACAAAAACAACAACAACAGGACGGTGATATTTTGCTATTCCAGTTTAATTGTATCGATTTATCATCTCAGATGGATGAATTAGTTTTTCTACAAAACGGAATATATCATTCACCCGGGGCGGCCTGGGACACTTTTGCCTAGGTACACTGGAACAATAGTAGGCCTAATGTTCACCGTACTACTCAGCACTTTTAGGGATTTTCCATTTAATTAACTAAGCTTCACTTTTCTACTATTATAATGTGGTCAACTGATAGGTATAAAGGCTTGTTATCTTTGCTCTCATGGAATATTGATGGAATGAGGGATAAACTTAAATTATCAGATGTACAACATTTATTAGGGACATATGACATAATAGGTCTCCAGGAAACACATAGTTCAACAAATAATATTGAAACTGGTTGTGTGACATTGGATCTGAAGGGTTACTGTAAAAAGGTCAAACATAGTGTGAAGACTTCAAAACAGTCATGTGGCAGGGGATCCGGTGGGTTACTCATCCTTTATAAAGACAAATATCACCCCCATGTCACTGAAATGTCAACTACTAACAATTCCACTTTATGGATCAGATTGCCAGGCAATGTGTTTGGATGGAAAAGCGATCTCTACATAGGTACATTTTATATACCCCCCATAGACTCACCTTACTTTAATGATCAATTCCACACACTAGAAAGCGAGATAGCGCATTTTAACTCAAAGGGCATGGTTCTTCTTATGGGTGATGCAAATGCAAGAACTGTTATAAATAACACAGTCTTGGATGATTACATTAGATGTGATGATGATAAATACATCCCATTGCCAGATGACTACATTTCGGACAGTATTCACCATGCAAGACACTCTCAAGATAACTGTACACACCAAAGACATCATGGTAAATTACTAACTGAACTTTGCCTCGCATCTGGTGTCCGGATATTAAACGGACGAACTCCAGGCGATTATGTGGGTAAATTAACATGTCATACACACCTGGGAAACAGTGCAGTCGATTATGTACTTGCACACCAGAACACTGTTCATAATGTGGTTAGTATTAATGTTAAGGTACTAACACACCAATCAGTCCATTGCCCAATATCAACTCTGTTTAAATGTAACAAAAGTGATAACTTAGATTTCACAAGTAATCTAACTTTGCACCCCATGCCGCTGAAGTACAATCTAACTGAAGAAAACAGTGTCAGATATAGACAGGAATTACTATCAACGGTATCCCAGTCAAAAATACAAAACTTCATGAATCATCAGATTAATTCTGATAAAACTAGTATCGATAACGCAATAGTAACCATTAACAACATACTTCTGTCCGCAGCACATACAGTCTCCCCACCAAAACCTCAAAAAACATTCAAGGCTAAAAAGAGAAGAATTGCGAAAAACAACTCAAAAGATATTGTACAACTTCAAAATGTATTTAAAACCACAGCCAAACAGCTTGCTGATAACCCACATGATAGTAATCTGCAAACTAAATTGAGAACAACAAAGAATAAACTAAAGAAAAAGAAAAAACAGCAAGAAAAACTTGTTAAAGATGAAATATATAATAAACTTGAACATCTACAAAATGATAATCCTAAAGAATACTGGAAAATAATAAATAACTTAATTGAAAAAAATAAAAATGATTTGGATCTTCCACCACATTTTAATGAAAAACTGTTTTCACATTTCGAAGAGCTCAATTCTGACACTCTGAATTATCAAGATCAACAATCCCAAGAACTACTCGGCGAGTTAAAGTCAAGAGAAAAAAATCAAAAGACTTCAATTTTGGATAGTCATATAAAAACAAAAGAAATCATCCAGGCCCTAAAAAATTTGAAAATCGGAAAATCTTGCGGCCTCGACTGTATATCAAATGAAATGTTGAAATATGGGAAAGACATCATATTGTCACCCCTTGCAAAACTTTTCAACGCAGTTTTTGATAGTGGAATACTCCCACAATCTTGGGCGGAAGGATATATCAAACCCCTTCATAAGAAAGGAGATAAACTTGACGCAAAGAACTATAGAGGTATTACTATCTCCAGTTGTCTTGGAAAATTATTTTCCAGCATATTAAACAACAGACTAAACCAATACACGGATGAGAATAACCTTATCTCTGACAATCAGTCAGGATTCCGTAAAAACAGACGTACTGCTGATAATCACTTTATTCTTAAAACTATTGTAAACAAATATGTCCAAAAACTTAATAAGAAAGTATATCTATGCTTTATTGACTTCCAGAAAGCATTTGACTGTGTATGGAGAGATGGCCTCCTACTAAAGTTACTTAGACTTGGCATTGGTGGAAAATTTTATAATATTATTAAATCTCTGTACCACCAAAACAATGTAGCAGTACAAATCGATGGTGGTATTACGAGTGCCTTCAAGTCTCAAAAGGGTGTTAAGCAAGGCGATAACCTTAGTCCAACTATGTTCAACTTATTTGTAGATGATCTGGTATTCCCAGCTGAAACATGTCTACCTGTAACTCTGGAGAGAGAAAGTCTTTCTCATCTCTTATGGGCTGATGATTTATTGATCATGTCAGAAACACCTCAAGGTCTCCAAAATTGTCTTGATATACTATATGACTACTGTATAAAATGGCATCTTACTGTGAATTCAACTAAATCAAACTGTATGGTTATTCAAAAAAGAAAAAACAAAGTAAACACAAACTCTTTTCATTTTGGTTCTACAGAAATCCATATGGCTGACAGTTACACATATCTTGGCTGTACACTCAATTCTAATGGAAACTTTTCCCAAACAAAAACTGACTTGGAAAAGAAAGGTCTAAAAGCTATGTATAAATTACACAAAACATTTTCTGGTCTAAATCCACCACCTGAACTATACAATAAGCTTTTTGACACCCTTGTCAAACCAATAATTTTATACAATTCCGAAATTTGGGGCTCCTAACCAAATTACAAAACAACGACCTTAACAAATTGTTTATGCTAACTGAATCTGAACCATTTGAGAAAGTTCATACAAAGTTCTGCAAGTTAAATCTTCAAGTTGGTAAAAATACAGTCAATATCGCATGTAAAAGAGAACTTGGACGATTTCCTCTTATTGTCGACATTCATACAAACGTTCTAAATTATATGGCACATCTTGAAGATAATGCTGACAGACCTATACTTCGGGATGCAGTACTTTGTAGCAAATCACTCCAAACCAGTGGAATTGGATGGCACAGCTATTCCCATCTTGTCATGAAAAAAAATGATATCATGTTAGAGGAGCTTCCGCACTCCTCTTTAAAACGCAAAAGAATCTCATCAAATGTAAAAGGTAAACTAACTGCAAAATATATACAATACTATCAACTTAAGTTGAAAGAGTCGGAGAAACTTCTCCACTATAAGCACATAGAACAAAATTACTGCATTGCAAACTACTTACAATTCATTAAAAACAGAAATTTCAGACAGGCCCTAACAAAACTCAGAATTTGTGCACACAGGCTTGAAATAGAAACGGGTAGATACAGAAATATAGACAGAGATAAAAGATTGTGCAAGGGATGTATAACAACCGACAAAACAGTAGAAGATGAATTCCATTTCCTGTGCAAATGTCCTAGCGGCGAAAAACTAAGAGATATATTTTATAACAACATAAGTAGCATTTGCCAATATTTCCCTAAGTTGACGGATCTGGAAAATTTTTATTTTCTTATTAACCCACCAATGCATCTTTCGCCAATAATAGGGCAATTTTTCTATGAACTGCTTAACAAGAGAGCAAAGGAACGAAATTGCATCCCTGCCACATGACTGATTATACGGGTAAATTGTATTTACTCACACTGGGTTTGACCAAATAGCCTTGTTAAGGTACCATGATCTATCTGTGTGCACATGTATGTATCTATATGTATGTGTATGTATATGCATTTGTCTTGTCCTGTAGTTTTTAATATGAACCTTTTAATATTTCTGTATGTTCCATGTATAGAAATAAATCGAATTGTATTGGAATAATCAAATGGTGAAATTTACTTTCATCATAAACTGTTATTAAGGATGTCGGCTGCTGGTAAATCAAAGTAATTAACTTTTTGAATACTGTGTTTTGCTGCATTCATAATTGTGTAATATGATGAGAAACAAAGAAAAAAAATATAGGCTGCTGTAGATTTTTTAGCTAGGCAACGTTAAGTGGGCTGATCCATGTTCCATTTGATAACCCAGAAAACAGAGGGAATAGCCCTGGTTTTGAAGTATATTCATGAAAAACTCTTATAAATAGTATTTAATCTTTTCTTATATTCTAACTGTTTGCGGATAATCACAATGTCTATCAAAATTTATCAAACTGGATGGATGTTACAATGTAATGTAATGAGCCACAGTACATGAGCCTAAAATAGCAACTTTTTAGCCATCACTGTTGAATCTTCTAAATTTCTATGGAAAATTACTACAGTACATGGTACTTGATTTATAATGTGTTTCGATTATTGTTCCACTGCACCTCGTGAGTGCATACTATACACTTTTTATATTCATACACTTTTTATATTCATACACTTTTTTTACTTTTTAAAATGTACTCCTGGAGAAAAGTATAACAGATATTTCAGAATTTTTTGTATGATTACATTAGTTATAGAGCATAGAAGGCTACTCTACAGGTTAATAACAGTGAAGATTTTTGCAAAAAAAAAGAAGTGAAACATGAACCAGTGCATCCCAATCTCCATGCACTACATATCGAAAACAAAGTTTGCTAGGCAGTTTTAATGCTGGTAATGCTTCTTTGGTGCCTCTGAAAAAGAGGTCTAAAACATTTAACATAGAGATTCCAAGAATATGATATGTCAATAAAACCCATCCAATGTAGGAGCTCTTTACCGTTGTTAATTGGGTGATTTGGGAGGAGGGGTGGCCGATCGAGGGAGTATAGAAAACCGTTCTTACCTCCTCGACCCACTCCCTCGCAAATGAAAACGAGGGGCAAAACAACGAGCCCATGTGCAAGATAGGAAATGCTTTAATATGCTATATGTTTGAACTGATGCCATATTTGTAAATCGATCTGGGACAATGCACACATTGGAATTATCACTGTAACGGAGGGGCGATGTGTGCTTAAAAATACTCTTCTATGTACTTTGTATTTGATTTAAAACAATGCGAAGTTGCCGAATAAAGTACATCGATTCCAGACCAACAGGCCTACATGTGTTCCTGACGAGAATTGTTCATTTTGAACTGTTCAATATTTACGTGGAGTACCCGGCATCATGAAAGCGTGCAGTTTTCTTTCACATTTCATTTCTTTGTATACCGGAACCGTGTAACTGTAGTTTACGTTGGCCTTCGTGCAATGAAATACTCCTCGAGCAAAAATATCAGATTGTAACATTTTTTTTCTGTTGAATATGTATCTAAAACTCTTGACCAGATACAATGTCTACCTATTTCTAGATTTATCCAGATGCACCACAGGTTTGTTTATTCTGTGAGTGGGAGATGCGTATCGATTCATGCTTCCAACCACGTGTTACTGTTAAATAAATAAACTATTTCAGTTAAACACGATACATTATTTAAATATCCACAATATACATCATATACATACATTTTTACAGCTGTTTTTAACAGTAACCCATCAGCAAAGGCGGCTCGATGTTTGCAACTGTTGCATTTGACGATTGATACTAGTTTGATTTCCCGGTACAATATCTGGTTCAGGCACGGATTATTATTTTTCCATTCACCTTTTGTACTTTGAGTTTGTTTGTCTGGGAGAGGCGTTAATATAGGCTTGCCTGTTCGCCAATCCCAGTTTCCTTTGAGGAAATAAATATATTGTTTAAACCAATATCTGGTTCAGTCACGGAATACCGGTACACGAAAGTGTACGCGGCTGTACAAAAATCGTAGTATTCATCATTGGATCAGCTATGAAATAATGGTGGATGAAGGATAATAATCAATATATTAGAATATATTTGATATCGTGATCGTATCTGTGGTTTATATACTAGTGATGACGTCACTTCCCGCACATGGAGTGCGTAGTACTGGCCAGACTCGATCCCTTCCCGCGTGCACATGAGCACCTCGAAAATTACACTTTCTCTACTACTCCCTTTGAAAACTCCCACCTAAATGGTGCCCTCTCTATAATACTACTCGACTGCGCATGCGCACCTTGGCGTCATTTCCGGGTCAAAATCACCCCAATGTGATTTTACATCACGAGAGCTTCGATACGACAACTCGCATAACACATCTGGACCATGTACGGCCCACATATACCCAAAACCCCCCACAACGGTGCACATGCGCCCGATGACGTCACCGGCTAAAGCAATCGACGGCCCTGACACCGCTCCCATCAATCTGATTAAAACTCAGACTTAATAACCGCTCCTCTATCCGTCAGAGGAGCAGTTTATTAAGACTGAGTTTTAATCAGATTGCGCTCCCATCATAATCTACAGCGCAAAACCCGATCAATAGCATACCCACACCCTATACTTTAGGATGCTCTCTAGAGTCTCTTCTTTTCGGCAAGTATTAGATCATTGCCGTAAAACCCTCAACCCAAATCAGTTATATCAGAACAAAATTAACTAGACCTGTGTATCATTAGATTAGACTAGCTACACGGCACTGGCACTCGTCAAACAGCCTACACCACTAGTCTCTTGCACAGTCTACACAGGCAAAACGAAATGCAGAGGCACCACGCGAGGAATCATAGGCTAAGTATTCAAATTTCGTCATCAGCTCATCTCCCGTGATGCAATACTCGATTTTTGTTTTGATAATAATAATCTTACTGCGCGAACAGATCACATCATGTTATAAGCAGGCAGACGGTGACCAATTCGTCTACTGTAAGGAGGCAGGCCTCTAGTTATTTGCTTCTGGTTATATATCTATATTTTTTTCTAAAAGAGCATGATTTTATATTTTAATAAACATGACCACTAGGTTTTAGATCAATGAAGTTCGAACTTTGCTTCATTTTCACCAGAAAACATATTAAAGTATAAAACTGTTCAAATTCCGCAATTTCCATAAAGTTTTGTTAGAGCGTTTCCCTCGTATTCCCAGGCAAGACATCAACATGAAACGACGAAAAAAGTGGGAGTCGACCAACCCATTTTCTTTTGTCTGATTTTCGTAATTAAGTCATGAATTTTACTCTAAGACAAGGGGCATAACTGAGACAGGACATTTCCTAACCCGAATCACTCTGTAGTTGAACCCAGCCATCGATCAGTATACGCCTGTTTGCAGGACTGACGAAGCCGAACAGGATGGAATTATAGATATAGACTCATAAGAAGGAAAGTAGAAGAATTATGATTTAGCAGAAAACGGGCCGCGGTCTGCCCTTTTATGAAATTAGACAGTGTCCATTCCTACCAAATGGTGAATTGAGCCCTTACCGGGTACTTCACTAAAAAAAAAATCTACAACTAACCCATAACTCCCAAAATAGACTGCACTTCATTTCCCGCAGAACGAAGTCACAGATGCACGTCACCATTCTAATCTGGCTCTACCCTACTAGCGCATCAACACGACACCATCCACTACCCATTTGTACCATTTCACTCACTGAAGAGCGTATTCGTTGTTTTCGTTATTTTGGCTATATATTTACAAGGAATATAGGTCTAGATGTTGAATTTGCATCAAATAAATCTTATGAAGTATGGCGATCCTGATTATGATAATCCTCAAACGCCTATAGGGCAAAACGGAACCCTTAACTTCGAGCGCTCTTTCGTGCTCTATATAGTATTACCTTGATATGCCAACAGGTGGATGTTAAAGGTACATACTCAGGATTTAAAATTAAACCGACAAAATGCTGTTTATCCAGGTACTTTTTAGTTTATAAGGTAAACAAAAGTTTCTGATTGATGTTCCGTTTTCCCCCATGTGGGGCAAAATGGACCACCTGTGTTCCGTTTTGCCTCAATAGGAAACATAATGTTAACCATATACGATAATCTTAGCAAAGCACTCGTCTAGGTGCTCGTCATAATTTGGCTATTTAGCATCAAACGTGATTGACTCTTATGGGTAAGATGGATAGGCTAGGTGAATTGCCAATGCGTCGAAAAGTCGGCGAAAAATGAAAAAAAGTGCTGAATATGGCGTCCTAAAGTCATTTTAACAGTTCAAAGCAGCTATATTTTATTATTTATATCCCTCGAGTTTGAATAATATTAATTCAGACGAAAAATTTGACGAAACAATTTGTATTCCTTGGCCAACGAAAATTGAAAAGCACAGTTTACTTCAAAACTGCGCATGCGCAAGTATATGGTATGCATTTGGGGATCGGCCAGAAGGGGCAAAACGGGACTGCGTTCCATTATGCCCCGTTAGGGATGGTTCCATCTTGCCCTGGATAGCATATTTTCAACTTTTGGGTCAGACATAAAACTGGAATGTTGCAGTATTTTTTTTTTTACTTCTAACCCGAAATATTGGAGTGACAGCCATTGAGAAAATATTTGTTGTCCGGATACTCGATATGGAACAATGTTTTCCGATGTCACCGAATAAGGCATTTATAAGATCAGAAGGGTTCTATTTTATTTGTCTGTCTTAATTTTGTCGCTGTTGCAGTCTCCTCAAAATTAGAAACATATTTTGGCATGCGAGACCAAAGATCATGATTTCGCTAATTAACCAGGTATTGGCAACTCCTTAGAATTAATCCAAGAATGTTCCGTTTTGCCCCGTAGTTCCGTTTTTCCCTACCTTCCCCTAAAACAAAGGAAACCTGTGACAATGCTGCAGACCTGTGATATACAGAGAATCATAGGCCTGTAGCATTGTCTCTATCTCTATATATCATAGGCCTGCAGCATTGTCACAGGTTTCCTTTGCCCTAAAAACACCATTTTTGGCTAAAGTACATGGATTATTGCTCATATGAAGACCACTCCCTCCGCTGATAAGCCTTTTACTGCATTTCTGTTACAGTCGCAGATTTTGACTACATTGTGGTCGTTTCTTACTTGTTTTCATCTAATACGGCAGACATAACACTGATTTAGCTGCATGCTAGCAGATGAAGAATTTGTGCATACTCTAAGAGAGATCGTTCCAGCATGTTGAAAGTCTGACGATGGGGAATGGACATGAAGTTCACGGAAAGCCAGTTGACAGGACGGACAACGTGACGACAGGATCTCATCTGGCTAATATGCCGATGGGATAAAAACGTGTATTCGATGTCAACATTCTGCATTGGCACCCTTGGTGTGTATGGTAGATCTGAGTAAAAAATTACAGATGTGTATTGATTTAAAGGTGAACTGGAAAGCTTTCCAATGTTCTGCTAAAATATTAGAAATGAAGGCGTTTATGTGTGGTAATGGTTCTGTGGATTATTTTCTCCTTCTGAGTATACGATAAGTCAAAACATATACCAGAAAACGGGAGCCACAATTTTCAGAAACGTTGTCGATTGCCTCCCATTGTTTTTGGAACGTAATTACGTTGTAGTGGTCCTCACTCATTTATCCGACGTTGCATGACGTCATGTAAATTGATTCTCGCGATCAGATGGTAATGGAATATTTCTTCATGTATAGGTAATTCGCCCCAGATGCAGCTTCTGACCAATGGCACTTCCTCCGTCTAATACCATGTTTATCTTTGAACTGTATGTCCATGATATCCCTTGTGGATATTCTCAGATTTCATTAGGCTACATAACGGTTATATCGCGTATCGTTTATAGAGCACTGTGCGATGGACTGACACTTCGTGCTCAACTTATCCACAAGGAGTGAATGAGTGAATATGATCTAACGTGGGTTTCAACACTATTTCAGTCATACGACGTTTGGTTCCTGTTCTCTTTCATACCCGGAAACCACACGGGTAGGGTGCTATTCCTTTTAACACCCGGGACCCGACGGACGGGGTCCTATTTCTTTTCACACCCGGGGACCCCACGGATGCCCCAGTTAGTCGCCCTCTTACGACAAGCTCTCTGAGGGGCTGAGGCCTATCCTTACCCTGATCTGAGATAAGGATATAGGCCAACGACAGCCCATGGTCAATCCCCGGGAGCCCTACGGGGCCAGATGTGTATTGGGCGTCATATCATGACGCCCCTAGATGTGGGTCCAAAGGTACACATCTGTATTGGGAGTCAACATTCTATGGTTTTGTATATACACATATGTGTTTTGTATATCGAAGTCAGCATCCCAGCAGTGACCACCATGTAGGTGTATTCTAGGTTTGGTTCGAAATATGTATTGGGAGTCAACATTTTGAACTGACGCCAATAAATGAGTATTGTACATCTGATTCCAAAGTTGCAAATGTGCACTGGGAATAAACATTCTGGGGTGACACCATCGAATGTGTATTGTAGATCTGGGTCGACAGTTGCCAAAGTGTATTTGAGGCCACCATTTTCCAGTGACGCCTGGATTTGGTTCAAATGTGTATTGGAATTCAGCATTCTGTGTACCGGTACTGGCGCCGAGAGATCTGGTCAACATAGCGTAGTTACGCCCTTAGTTATGTATTATAGCTCTGGGTCCAAAGTTGTCAATGTGTATTGGGTATTGTGAATGTATATAATATGCCTATTACGGCATGACATGGCACGGTATGGTTATTACGCCGAGGCCTGGTATGGTTATCACGGCCTGACATGGCACGATAGTGCTATTACGCCCAGGCCTGGCATGGCTATTACAGCCTGACATGGCACGGTATGATTATTACATCCAGGTTTGCATTGCATGGTTATTACGGCCTAACATGACACGATATGGTTATTACGGCCTGACATGGCACGGTATATGTTTATTACGCCGAGGACTGGCATGGGATATTACGGTCTGACGTGGCACGGTCGGGTTAATTTGTATACGCCCAGCCAAGGTTGAGGCGGTCAGATGAGGGACTGTGCGGCGAGCCTCTCCTTACATGGTAAATTGCGAGAAGACTAGAATACATTGCCCTTAAATCAAAATGTAATTTGATACACCAGTTGGAGGTCCCATTGTAGATGTCAACTTCAGTATAAAATACTTTATATCATTATGAATCGACTTTCATTAGGGTTACAGTGTCGAGCACATGCCATTTTGGATACTCCACACGATTAATCAGCGGTACACACGAAACAACACACACAAGCAGTCTGAAGTCATTTTGAAATAATAATATCTGAGTAGATATTTGACAGATTTCTGAGTAGGAGCGATGTTGTTTAACGCATGAGACTTAAACTAAGGCAATCACAAACTACTGGTTTGTTAATCACACATTCTTGAAAAAGTAATATAAAATATTATACAAGGTATAGTCAAAAATAGCCCAATTCTTTCATGGCTCTCTTCGACACCCATATTTCATATAAGTAGGGCTCTATTTAACCCCATACATCCGAAAAAGTAGGGCTCTTTAATCCCCTTTAATATAAGTAGGGTTCTATTTAACCCGATGCATTCGTATAAGTAGGGCTCTCTTTAACACCCATACTTCCATATAAGAAGGGCTCACTTCAATATGAGTAAGGCTCTCGTTAACACCCATACTGCCTAGGCTCTATTCAACACCTATTCATCCGTATGTGTAGGACTCTCGTTAACACTTATACTTTCATATAAGTAGAGCTCTCTTTAACACCTTACTTCCTCTCGTTAAGACCCGTATACATCCATATGCGTATGGCTTTTCTCTCGTTAACACCCATTCTTCCATATAAGTAGGGCTGTCGCTAGCAGACATTCTTTCATATGAGTAGAGCTCTGGTCAACACTCATAATTTCATATAAGTAGGGTTCATTTTAACCCATGCATTCGTAGAAGTAGGACTTCATTCGTTTGTAACCCAATACTTTCATATCAGTGAGACTCACTTTACCCCGATGCTTTAATATAAATAGTTCCCCCCATAATTTTCAAATATGTAGAGATTCAACCCCTATACCTTCGCATAAGTAGTTCTCTCTATAACTCTCATACTGGCTCTCATTAACCCCTTACCTCGTTATAAGTAGTGCTCTCGTTAATCCCACACCTTGATATAAGTAGTGCTCTCGTTAATCCCATACCTTGATATAAGTAGTGCTCTCGTTAATCCCATACCTTGATATAAGTAGTGCTCTCGTTAATCCCATACCTTGATATAAGTAGTGCTCTCGTTAATCCCATACCATGATATAAGTAGTGCTCTCGTTAATCCGATACCTTGATATAAGTTGTGCTCTTGTTAATCCCACACCTTGATATAAGTAGTGCCCTCGTTAACCCCATACCTTGATATAAGTAGTGCTCTCGTTAATCCCACACCTTGATATACGTAGTGCTCTCGTTAAACCCATAACTTGATACTTGTGCTGTCGTTAACCCCCTTGATATAAGTAGGGCTTTCGTTAACCTCTTACCTTCTTATAAGTAGTGCTCTCGTTAATCCCATACCTTGATATAAGTAGTGCTCTCGTTAATCCGATACCTTGATATAAGTAGTGCTCTCGTTAATCCCATACCTTGATATATATGTAGTGCTCTCGTTAATCCGATACCTTGATATGAGTAGTGCTCTCGTTAATCCCATACCGTGATATAAGTAGTGCTCTTGTTAATCCAATACCTTGATACAAGTAGTGCCCTCGTTAATCCAATACGTTGATACTAGTGCTATCGTTAACCCCCTTGATATAAGTAGGGCTCTCGTTAAACCCTTACCAAGTTATAAGTAGTGCTCTCGTTAATCCAATACCTTGATATAAGTAGTGCTATCGTTAATTCCATACCTTGATATAAGTAGTACTCTCGTTAATCCAATACATTGACACTAGTGCTATCGTTAAACCCCTTGACATAAGTAGGGCTCTCGTTAACCCCTTGCCTTGTTATAAGTAGTGCTCTCGTTAATCCGATACCTTGATATAAGTAGTGCCGTCGTTAATCCCACATCTTGATATAAGTAGTGCTCTCGTAAATCCCATACCATGATATAAGTAGTGCTCTCGTTAATCCGATACCTTGATATAAGTAGTGCCCTCGTTAATCCGATACCTCGATATAAGTAGTGCTCTCGTTAATCCTATATCTTGATATCAGTAGTGCTCTCGTTAATCTCACACCTTGATATAAGTAGTGCTCTCGTTAATCCGATACCTTGATACTAGTGCTATCGTTAACCCCCTTGATATAAGTAGGGCTCTCGTTAAACCCTTACCAAATTATAAGTAGGGCTCTCGTTAATCCCATACCTTGATATAAGTAGTGCTATCGTTAATCCAATACCTTGATATAAGTATTACTCTCGTTAATCCAATATCTTGACACTAGTGCTATCGTTAACCCCCTTGATATAAGTAGGGCTCTCAGTAACCCCTTACCTCGTATAAGTAGTGCTCTCGTTAATCCCATACCTTGATATAAGTAGTGCTCTCGTTAATCCCATACCTTGATATAAATAGTGCTCTCGTTAACCCGATACCTTGATATAAGTAGTGCTATCGTTAATCCCACACCTTGATATAAGTAGTGCTCTCGTTAATCCCATACCTTGATATAAGTAGTGCTCTCGTTAATCCCATACCTTGATATAAGTAGTGCTCTCGTTAACCCGATACCTTCATGGAAGTAGTGCTCTCGTTAATCCCATACGTGATATAAGTAGTGCTCTCGTTAATTCCATACCTTGATATAAGTAGTGCTCTCGTTAACCCGATACCTTGATGGAAGTAGTGCTCTCGTTAATCCCATACGTGATATAAGTAGTGCTCTCATTAATCCCATACCTTGATATATATTTAGTGTTCTCGTTAACCCGATACCTTGATATAAGTAGTGCTCTCGTTAATCCCATACGTGATATAAGTAGTGCTCTAGTTAGTTCCATACCTTGATATAAGTAGTGCTCTCGTTAATCCCATACATTGATACTAGTGCTATCGTTAACCCCTTGATATAAGTAGAGCTCTCGTTAAACCCTACCTTGTTATAAGTAGTACTCTCGTTAATCCCATACCTTGATATAAGTATTACTCTCGTTAACCCGATACCTTGCTATAAGTAGTGCTCTCGTTAACCCGATACCTTGTTATAAGTAGTGCTCTCGTTAACCCGATACCTTGTTATAAGTAGTGCTCTCGTTAACCCGATACCTTGTTATAAGTAGTGTTCTCGTTAATCCCATACCTTGATATAAGTAGTGCTCTCGTTAATCCCATACCTTGATATAAGTAATACTCTCGTTAATCCCATACCTTGATATAAATATTACTCTCGTTAATCCCATACCTTGACACTAGTGCTATCGTTAAGCTCCTTGATATAAGTAGGGCTCTCGCTAACCCCATACCTTGCTATAAGCAGTGATCTCGTTAATCCCACACCTTGATATAAGTAGTGCTATCGTTAATCCCATACCTTGATATAAGTAGTGCTCTCGTTAATCCCATACCTTGATATAAGTAGTGCTCTCGTTAATCCGATACCTTGATATAAGTAGTGCTCTCGTTAATCCGATACCTTGATGGAAGTAGTGCTCTCGTTAATCCAACACCTTGATATAAGTAGTGCTCTCGTTAATCCGATTCCTTGATATAAGTAGTGCTCTCGTTATCCCATACTTTGATACAAGTAGCGCTCTCGTTAACACCCGTATCTACATATTAGTGAAGTTCTGTGTAACCCCCATGCTGTCATACAAGTAGGGCTCTCTTTAACGCCCACCCTATTTGATACACAAAGTGTGAAATCAGTCGAATCAGAAAAAAGAATACCTTCACAGTTCTTCACAAATCTAGAATGTTATCTTATATTTTCCCACAGTTAGATTTCAAAATTCAAACACAGATTGTAAAAAAGACGATTTAAAATAATCGCTCGTTGTCGCTTTTCCCCCCGCCTCATTCCGCCATTTTATACCTGCTGGTTCGAGTTGAGAATGTACTCTGCGTCCTTATACGTCATTTTGAAATTTTGAAATTCTATTCGGATATATAAATCTGATAATGCGAATACCGGTACACAAAACAATATTGAAGAATGTTCTTGTGAAGATAAACGCTTTATTTCAAATTTCCAATGAAGTGGTCACCAAATATACATGTATGACAGCAGAGGGCTATATGAAGAACCCCATTCCGACATCGGCGTCGATAGAAGCATCATTCATCATCAGCAGGAGGAGTGAGGACACTCCCAGACTGACCAGATATACTGATGCTTCATACCGCATCAAACATGCTTCATACCGCATCAAACATGCTTCATACCGCATCAGACATGCTTCATACCGCATCAGACATGCTTCATACCGCATCAGACATGCTTCATACCGCATCAAACATGCTTCATACCGCATCAGACATGCTTCATACCGCATCAAATATGCTTCATACCGCATCAGGCATGCTTCAGACCGCATCAGACATGCTTCATACCGCATCAGGCATGCTTCATACCGCATCAGACATGCTTCATACCGCATCAGGCATGCTTCATACCGCATCAGACATGCTTCATACCGCATCAGACATGCTTCATACCGCATCAGACATGCTTCATACCGCATCAGACATGCTTCATACCACATCAGACATGCTTCATACCGCATCAGACATGCTTCATACCGCATCAGACATGCTTCATACCGCATCAGACATGCTTCATACCGCATCAGACATGCTTCATACCGCATCAAACATGCTTCATACCGCATCAGACATGCTTCATACCGCATCAGACATGCTTCATACCGCATCAAACATGCTTCATACCGCATCAGGCATGCTTCATACCGCATCAAACATGCTTCATACCGCATCAGGCATGCTTCATACCGCATCAGACATGCTTCATACCGCATCAGACATCTGGAACATAATTATGTTGACGACTTTCACGGAACGAGGCGAGTAAATTCAGATCTCGTGGAAATACACAGTAAACGTTGGCTCTGACGAATAGGCCCTCTTCAAGTTCGTCATGTAAGGATCTTCTTCAAACTGGGAACAACGTGCATGTGCAATACAGCTTGTCGAGTATCTTTTCCAGGTTTAACAAGGTTCCCTACATGTAGTCACCTATTTTGTTTTTCTTACATGAGGAATAGGCTCTTTCTTCCCTTAATTTCTCTTTTCTTATATTTACTGTACATAGACACTCCATTTTCAATCTCTTCCACCTCTCCAAATCCTTGTCCCGGGCTCGTGTCCGGACATCCTCGTGAGCCAGTGTATCAATCAATAGGTTACGATCGAACCCTCTTCGAGGATTTAGGGATTACCTGGACTTGTGCAGATGGTGTCCGGAATACTGAGATCTTTATTAAAAACGTTATGCTGTTATAATTAGTGAAAATCCACACGTATGATTCGTTATTATTATCGCAAAAAAACCATAATAATAATCAACGCAAATTGACTCCCCTTCCCCCACCGGCACCCCATTTCAGATGTATAACCCCTCAAAAGGCAGCATGCATGCCTCAGTATATTCAAGCTCAATTCAATAAAGTCCAGACGAACGCCATTATTCAACTATTGATATATCGGAACTGATCAAAATAACTTTCCAGTTTTGTAAAAGTATAAAGTAGGCCTATATAAGAAACGTGCATGATCATGACACTATCCTGTATTGACTCACTATTATCAACTGCCCACATTGTTATTCCGGTTCAAACGTTGGGCCCATCTTGATAACTATTGTCTCTCTTAACTCCATAGTTGATGACCTGTTAAGCCCCACACACACACACAAAAACACAGAAATTGTATAACATGCAGTTTTCCATGAGATCAATAAGTTTTCTTCGAGGACAGTTTTTTCAACAACTTAGACCATTCTTCGAATATTTATTCTTTATATTTTTCGTGGAAACTATTCTGGGTATAGTGGGTAAAAATAGACCCCGGAAACTAATCAACAGTGTATAGAAATTCATAAATTGAGGTTACCCTCTCTCCCCCCCGTCCCCCCCGTGTCTCATAACAACCCCCTTCCCTATTACATATCCGTTTAAAACTGTAAGGCACGCTACACAAGACTTCCCACCTGAGGAATTTCAGATGCATACCGGTACCTGTATCCTGATATCTCACTGTTTTATTATCAATTATGATATCGCGGGTGACGCATCGTCGCCATGGGTAAATCATTCGAAAAGAAGTTCCGTCTGCCCACCCGAATGCGATGATGAAATAACCAGAGGTGACATACTTATGTGCTTACCTGGAATTGAATCAGACGGTTAACCTATATACTTGTGGCTCAGTAGGCCTATTGGCCTCGGGTGTGTGTTGTAAACAATCTAATTGACTATATGTGTGACCGATTTTCGCAGCACTTCATGTCCCCTATTATCGAGCTTACCTAAATACGTATGATGCCATACAGGTAAGCCACCTTTGTATGAATACCGCGAAGACACATAATTATAGGTACACTCTCAAAATGAAAGTGTTGTATTTAATATTATAAATGTCCGACGAGTGTTGATATACAACGCTGAATTTAACACTTGAAAAGTGTTGTGTTGCTCCTGATACAGCATGATAATGTTGGATAAAACATTTTTTTTTTCAACACTTTCCGAAAGTTTCACAAAATAACACTTTATATAGGCTGATATTGTCACTCTTCGGGTATTTATAAATTAAATACAACACTTTCATTATAAGAGTGTATAATTAGGTGCCGGTATATCACGTTTACAGCGTTTTTGTGATGCACGGATTGTAACTCGAAGAATGAAAGTACCAGGCTAAACTGGCTGGTAAAACGCTTCGATGTCCGCCGGAACAAACCGTCCCCTTGTACCCTGCTGGGGGTTGGTGGGGAGAGGAGGGTGACATATTGCCCCTGACCAGTTTTATATCAGCTGTGCCACCCTTTACTACAAGCCTTCCAGTATAAATGTGATAAAATATCATGCATGCATATTATCATCGGATAAAGTCATCATTGCGCACCATTTATTATGTCAGTTGGAAATCGGCAAGAGTTTGTAATGATGGTGTAAACACTAAAATTTTCAGTTATGGTTTGGTGAACAGGACAGGCATATATCAACACCTCTCCCGATGACAATGGATGAATTTACATGTAAATACGAACAAACGATTTAACATCGTTTTCAACATTGTTTCAGTCATATCACGACGGTGCCTATATGTGCCAGAACACGAGAGTGTCCACAGTTCCTATTACCCTGGACACTGATCAGCCCAGCCAGCACAGCACTCGATCACCCATCCAAGCATTGACCGAGCTCAACCAATAAGATTGTAATGGTGTGTAGGTGTTGCTAAAATTTTGGTAGGCCGATCGTATATCAAAACCTGATGAGCGAATAAATTTAGACTTCCATATAGGCCATGTCCCAATCACGTCTTTGTTGCATCAGTGCACGTGGAAATTTGAGGCTTGAACATTTTCCTGGAAGAAAGATCATGCGATAATTGTCAGCGGTCTTCTTATAATTTCAGCTGATGTAACACCTTGTCACCTTCCACAATGCTCCATAAAGCTTCCTCGTTCCTAAAGTTATCGACAAATTCCCAGGGGGGGGGGGGGGGGATAATCCTAAAGATAGATTGACTTAACGTGACAAGGCCGGGAGTGGGGGGAGAGAGATAGGTATTATGCCCCCACCCTATCACCTTTCTATCTTATCTACGGAACGACAAAAAAATTGAGAGCCGACACTGAATAAGAAGCTGTATATTGTGCATTTGTCGACTTTGGAAATGCAATAGACTTCAAAGTACGCGAATCTGGTATAGATGGTAAGATTTTAAGAGTTATTCAAAATATGTATAATGGAATCAAGTCATGTGTTACGAAAAATGGTAGTATATCAGATATTTTCAGCAGCGATTGTGGTGTACGCCAAAGTAAACATCGACTAAGCAGCATTGTTAATTGATTTGTGACACGGTCCTGTGGTTCGATTTATTTCAGATCCAGTTCCATGGCATATTTTCAGGTGGGCTTTTTGCGACGTGGATGGTATGACTGGTGCACCCAATGAATCTTGCCACACAAATGTTAACAAGTCATACAGAGGGTCACCGAGGTCTTGCTTGCTTTGCGCATGTCTGTTGGTGTGAGAAGTATGCGGAGAAACGAACTTCTTTTCGAATCCAACGCTGAACTTTTAAGGTCAATGCCACTGTCGACAAAACAAGTCATAGCATTTACGTTTATTTCAACAGACTATGAAATCCAGTGACGCGATTAATAAATAGATATGCGAAATAGCGTCAACAGCACGAAACAGGTGAACTGTGAATACAGTAATTACGGACGGGGTTTTTTTTTGCGTTTATTAAAATGAACCGACCTCGCATGGTGAAAAACTATATACGCAGAACTAGCTCACTGTAGTCATTAAATAATGCGTACTTGTAAATACGACAGGCGCATTGCGTTTCGACCATTGGAAAGGGGTTTATATACACACTTGATATTAGATCTATATTCTAGATTTTTGCTGCGTTTTTGAAAAGAAGATATATTTTCTTGTATTTTCAGAAGATATACGTGGAAAATATTCTTCAAAACCGGAGATGCTTGGGATGATGGGTTCCATACTTAAAAATTCATAACAGGTTGCTCTAAATTAAACATAGTAGATCAATATGTAAGCTAGACTCATTCAGAAAATGGAAATGATTTTCAGTCAAAATATAAGCTATCACTCCCAAATTGGGGGTAATTACCTTGGATAGTAAAATATATTATACACGTATGCCTTCCAAAACCGCAAAGAAATAGTTTTTATTTCAAGAAACGCGTGCAAAATCTAGAATATATAGGCCTAATTCTCATTTCTGACCCACTAAACAAGTTTTCCACGCAAGTACACCACAATTTTTTTTGAACACTCTGTTGGTCTTCTCGAATAAACACGAACAGCAGTATTGCGTTCAAATTGGAACGGCCCAAAACCAGACAATTAACCAAAGGTGTTCCATTTAAGAACAAGACGTGTTCCAATGTAACAGTTTTTGAACCGTTCTCTTTTTGGTGTTCTGAAAAAACTACGCACATGGAGCATGCAGTGTTCAGAATTTGCACATCTTTTTTGTTTGTTTAACAGCAATCTAAATGCGTACACAAATGGTCGTTACACATGCACACAACGAAACCTATGTTTAACACTCGTATTCAAGAATACATTGGAATATGAAGAGAACATTAGTGTTAAATTTTGGAACATCAATGCATTATTTAAAAACATCAAACGGACCGAAAATTTTAGTGCATTTTTTTTTAATCTAAAAACACGATTTTTCTTGTTTACTAAAAACATTTTTTTGGTGGGTACACGTCACAAGTTATTTAGTGTAAGACAGAATACTGAAAAAGATATAGAAACGGTACCCAGAAAAACGCTGTGTGTATCCTATCAATGCTCCCCAATCGTTATGCCACAAGCGACAGATTTAATTTTAATTTTAATGGTAATAACAAATCAAGTCGCCTGTACCGTTTTTTTTTTAACACCAATGAGAAATGTAAGTCGGGAACCACACAGCTGGTTAAGCACAATATCTTAGAGCCCCCCCAGTGATTATTTGCAAGAAATATTTTTAGCCCACCATCACCAGATGGTGGGCTGTTCAAATCGCTTTTTGTCCGTGGTCCGTCGTCCGTCCGTCCGTCGTCCGTCCGTAAACAATTTCTTGTTATCGCGATTTCTCAGGAACTACTGCATGGATCTTTCTCAAATTTGGTATACAGGTTCCCCTTGGGGTCTAGTTGTGCAAGAAACCTTTTTTGGTCCGATTCGAAAATCCAATATGGCCACCAGGCAGCCATCTTGGATTTCCCCATTAAACCTTGTTATCGCGATTTCTCGGAAACTACTGCATGGATCTTTCTCAAATTTGGTACACAGGTTCCCCTTGGGGTCTAGTTGTGCAGGAAACCTTTTTTGGTCCGATTCGAAAATCCAATATGGCCACCAGGCAGCCATCTTGGATTTCCCCATGAAACCTTGTTATCGCGATTTCTCAGGAACTACTGCATGGATCTTTCTTAAATTTGGTACACAGGTTCCCCTTGGGGTCTAGTTGTGTAAGAAACCTTTTTTGGTCCGATTCGAAAATCCAATATGGCCACCAGGCAGCCATCTTGGATTTCCCCATGAAACCTTGTTATCGCGATTTCTCAGGAACTGCTGCATGGATCTTTCTAAAATTTGGTACACAGGTTCCCCTTGGGGTCTAGTTGTGCAACAAACCTTTTTTGGTCCGATTCGAAAATCCAATATGGCCACCAGGCAGCCATCTTTGATTTCCCCATGAAACCTTGTTATCGCGATTTCTCAGGAACTACTGCATGGATCTTTCTCAAATTTGGTACACAGGTTCCCCTTGGGGTCTAGTTGTGCAAGAACCCTTTTTTGGTCTGATTCGAAAATCCAATATGGCCACCAGGCAGCCATCTTGGATTTCCCGATGAAACCTTGTTATCGTGATTTCTCAGGAACTACTGGATGGATCTTTCTCAAATTTGGTACACAGATTCCCCTTGGGGTCTAGTTGTGCAAGATACCTTTTCTGGTCCGAATCGAAAATCCAATATGGCCACCAGGCAGCCATCTTGGATTTCCCCCAATGAAACCTTGTTATCGCGATTTCTCAGGAACTTCTGCATGGATCTTTCTCAAATTTGGTACACAGGTTCCCCTTGGGGTCTAGTTGTGCAAGATACCTTTTTTGGTTCGATTCGAAAATCCAATATGGCCACCAGGCAGCCATCTTGGATTTCCCTTTGAAACCTTGTTATTGCAATTTCTCAGGAACTACTGCATGGATCTTTCTCAAATTTGGTACACAGGTTCCCCTTGGGGTCTAGTTGTGCAAGATACCTTTTCTGGTCCGATTCGAAAATCCAATATGGCCACCAGGCAGCCATCTTTGATTTCCCCATGAAACCTTGTTATCGCGATTTCTCAGGAACTACTGCATGGATCTTTCTCAAATTTGGTACACAGGTTCCCCTTGGGGTCTAGTTGTGCAAGATACCTTTTTTGGTCCGATTCGAAAATCCAATATGGCCACCAGGCAGCCATCTTGATTTCCCCATGAAACCTTGTTATCGCGATTTCTCAGGAACTACTGCATGGATCTTTCTCAAATTTGGTACACAGGTTCCCCTTGGGGTCTAGTTGTGCAAGATACCCTTTTTGGTCCGATCTGAAAATCCAATATGGCCACCAGCCAGCCATCTTGGATTTCTCTCTGAAACCTTGTTATCGTGATTTCTCAGGAACTACTGCATGGATCTTTCTCAAATTTGGTACACAGGTTCCCTTTCGGATCTAGTTGTGCAAGATACCCTTTCTGGTCCGATTCGAAAATCCAATATGGCCACCAGGCAGCCATCTTGGATTTCCCCATGAAACATTGTTATCGCGATTTCTCAGGAACTACTGCATGGATCTTTCAAATTTGGTACACAGGTTCCCCTTGGGTCTAGTTGTGCAAGATACCTTTTGGTCCAATTCAAAAATCCAATATGGCCACCAGGCAGCCATATTGGATTTCCCCATGAAATCTTGTTATCGCGATTTCTCCGGTACTACTGTATGGATCTTTCTCAAATTTGGTACACAGGTTCCCCTTGGGGTCTAGTTGTGCAAGATACCTTTTTTGGTCCGATTCAAAAATCCAATATGGCCACCAGGCAGCCATCTTGGATTTCCCCATGAAATCTTGTTATCGCGATTTCTCAGGAACTTCTGCATGGATCTTTCTCAAATTTGGTGTTTAGGTTCCCCTTGGGGTCTAGTTGTGCAAGATACCTTTTCTGGTCCGATTCGAAAATCCAATATGGCCACCAGGCAGCCATCTTGGATTTCCCCATGAAACTTTATCGTCATTTCTCAGGAAGTACTGTATGGATCTTTCTCAAATTTGGTACACGGGTTCCCCTTAGGGTCTGGTTGTGCAAGATACCTTTTTCGGTCCGATTCGAAAAACCAATATGGTCACCAGGCAGCCATCTTGAATTTCCCCATGAAACCTTGTTATCACGATTTCTCAGGAACTACTGCATGGATCTTTCTCAAATTTGGTACACAGGTTCCCCTTGGGGTCTAGTTATGCAAGATACCTTTTCTGGTCCGATTCGAAAATCCAATATGGCCACCAGGCAGCCATCTTGGATTTTCCCATGAAACCTTTTTATCGCGATTTCTCAGGAACTAATGCATGGATCTTTCTCAAATTTGGTACACAGGTTCCCCTTGGGGTCTAGTTGTGCAAGATACCTTTTCTGGTCCGATTCGAAAATCCAATATGGCCACCAGGCAGCCATCTTGGACTTTCCCATGAAACCTTGTTATCGCGATTTCTCAGGAACTACTGCATGGATCTTTCTCAAATTGGTACACAGGTTCCCCTTGGGGTCTAGTTGTGCAAGATACCTTTTCTGGTCCGATTCGAAAATCCAATATGGCCACCAGGCAGCCATCTTGGATTTCCCCATGAAACCTTGTTATCGCGATTTCTCAGGAACTACTGTATGGATCTTTCTCAAAGTTGGTACTTTGGTTGGTTGCAAAGATCTTTAGTTGGTTGCAAAGATCTTGCAAGTCTTTCAGTTTTGCAAGATACCCTTTTCGGTCCGAATCGAAAATTCAATATGGCCACAAAGGCGGCCATCTTGAATTTCCTCTTCAAACATTGTTATCGTGAATTCTCAGGAAATATTTCATGGATCTTTCTGAAATTTGGTACACAGGTCCCACATGGGGCCTAGTAGTGCAAGATGCCTTTCTGGTCCGATTCGAAAATCCAAGTTACATCACAAGAGTCGGTGGATCAAACGGTGGGGCATATTCTATATATTGACTATAGAGAATATCCATACCTTCACCTTCCATATCAAGGAGTTCAAATAATTCGGAATTAAAATGTATTTCTTCAAATTTTAAATCAGTTTTCTTTAGTCCATGCAGTAGCAAGTGAAAAAAGGCGAAGGATCCTCCGTACATGTACATTCACTTTCAGACTAACTTTGGTCATTTCCCTTGCATTATAACAACGGACATAAGTACAGTTTCTAGAAATCTTAAAACTCCTGAAACTTAGATTATATCTTGGTATTTTTCAGTGTCCCTTTTCCGATCTTTTTCGCTTAGATTCGAAATTCTGTAAACAAAATTATAAATCAATCGTTTGTTCTTAGTAACAATGGACAAAAAGATCCTCAAGTCATTAGCTTACAATTATCGGACAGTGGTGGGCGCCAAGATCCTTCAGGATCTCTCGTTGTAACTAGTTACATGAAAAATAATTGGAAAAGTTTGAGAACTTCTTCAATTTCTGGGCACATGCAATATCTCACTTTCCACCCCGCCATGTGGGAGGGGAATATGAAAATGCTGTTCGTTCGTCAGTGTGAATGTGTGTTCATCCCAAATGTTGTGAACGCAATATTTCAATAACAGAGAGGGCTAAATCTTTGTTACAATGCTCCCTAAAAAGG
>JAVTVY010025339.1:0-11566 GCA_036873755.1 Hanleya hanleyi
GTATTTCTAATCTAAGTGCATGCGTCATACATGCATATTTGGAATGAAAAGCTGTTTGCATGTACTTTTACCACATACAATATTAAAGTTCGTACCAGTGAACAGTCTGAATTTCAAATGGTTATAGATGTACGATACATTGCTACAAAACGCAACCAAACCAATTGAAATTGTGATGGACCAAATTGGTAAATCAAACAACAGTTGTGCAAAACAGAATTTGTTTTTCACATAAAATAAAGAATCATGCCCGGTTCCAAACAAGATGCTTACAGGTAACTGAAGGTTGACAAATTTGAGTGTGAACATGGTGCTATGAAAGCAATAATTCTGTTATGCCAAATTTACCCACAATTATTAACTTTATCAACTTTAACAACATTCAGGAATCCTCATTCTTCTCAAAACTCTATCCACAATGACACTGATATTGTGATAATAGATGTCCAGTCTGTCACCAAATTTGTCCCGTCTGTCACACAGGTTAATAATTAATTTCCAGAAAAAATGGGACTGATGGAAAAAATTTGAGTCTTGTTTCTGACTTGCTGTGTATTGTGCTTAAGTTGTATTTGATTTACAGTTCAAACTGAATTTGCAGTGAGATACATTTTCATGTTGAATGACTACTGCTCAATATGCGTGGTCCTTGCATGTCCCGTCTGTCACATGTTGCATTTTAAATTACTGAGATTCAATTAGTAAAGAGTTGAATTAATATTTTTGCTTGGGTTTGAAGTACAACCACTCGACTTAGTAATGACACTTTTATTTCAATTTTATTTGCAATACTTTATAATGAAAGTTTATATGATCACTCTGTGTATGGTATCTTTTGTCCCATCTGTCACAGTGGAAATGCCCCAGTGTGAAAAGCTGATAGGGAATGCCGAATCACCTCGTTCGGGCGTTTATGTTCTATATATATTTTCTAATTGCCATTTAACTACCAGCCGCTCCTGCGGTCTTCAAAGCCACTGTATTTCTAAATACGGGAAAAACCGTTGACGGAACGTGGTAAAATAATGTTCAAGTTAAGATCCTATGAAATAAGTATTATCAACAAAAATCTCTCATTTTGAGATAATTTCAGAAGAACACATGGAATTTTATTCTAG
This sequence comes from Hanleya hanleyi, assembly GCA_036873755.1. Lineage (NCBI taxonomy): Eukaryota > Metazoa > Mollusca > Polyplacophora > Lepidopleurida > Hanleyidae > Hanleya > Hanleya hanleyi. The sequence goes on from JAVTVY010025339.1 coordinate 1,119, forward strand.
ACTTGTAGAATTTAATTCAATGCGCAGTTCCTGAACGTATCTCGTAAAGTGATTCAAATTCTGAAAGTAGGTTGGAAATAAGTAACCCTGAATAATAATGAGCAACCTTGATTTTTTTTTTCCTTCAATACATAACGTGTACGGAAATAACAAAATAATGCAATGCTCAATAAATCTCCGTGATTCAAGGCAGATGTACTCGCAGAGATAAGTCTCCCTGCCACAGCTAGAGAAGTATATGTATTACGAGCATACGCCTTCCGAATGGCTCAAACCTTCATTTGAAGACATCTCGATTCCATTCTCGGAGCAAGTCGATTTATTTCGAGGGGGATCGAGATGGACTTGTGCTTCGAGTGAAAACCGGGAGCAAACCGGGACAACAATCGATAGAGATAAACCGGACCCTTTAGAGACGAGATATTTATCGGTTCTACTCGTTTATCGAGAAACCGTCTCGATCGATTGGACGTGACCTCTTAAAATCTATGCATTCGATAAGAACAAGCAAACGGCGTAGTCTTTCATCATCTGCCCAACAGATATATCTATATAATCTTCTTTCCTTGGACATGTTGTTATTGAGTGGATTTTTTCCACCCGTAATAGACCTATCCATCTTACAGAAGACAACCCGCCAATCGAAGTCCACATACAAATTGCAGAAAACTCCTCCTAGGATTGAAGAAAATCAAAGCAAATAAAAGGAGAGGAAGCATCACCATGCCTTTCAAATGACAGCATTTTTATTCGAGTTCCTTCAGTGAATGAAGACAAGGTTATGCAGAGGGAAACAATACCTGTATCCACCACCCCTCTGAATGACCGTCTCTTCATTCCGAGGGGGACAATACCAAAACCCCCTATTCTGCCTGGGTATACAGTTATTAAGAATAGACCACGTGTTCTGAAGACAACAGATCATGTTTCTGGTAACAAACCAGGCACCACAACTAAGCAACACAAACAGTATACTCTGCAATTTGAAATCGGAACCAACCATCACTATATGTAATAAAATCTGCTGATTTTAAGACTGTCAGTTAAGAATAATCATTCCATAGTATCTAAAAACATTTTCATGTGATAATACTGGTTTACAGGATTCAACTGCTGTACATTCTGTTAACACATTTGTCTTTAGTGCTGAATGTTTCAACAAATTTAGATCACATTCCTCCAATCCAGCACGAGAAAGCATAGGCCAAAGGCGCAAAGCAATTTTTTAGCATGCCTTATCAAATAGGCGAATGTGACGCAAACAAATTATTGCTGAAATGTGTCTTGAGTAATAGGCAGAAACTGAACAGAGACTTTCCATGTTCAAATTTAGAGAAGAATGACAACATTGCACTGGAACAAATTAATAACGTTACTAACTCTGTTGATACATACAGCACTACAAAGAAATGTTTTGACAGAATGGGTCCAGAAGAAATTGGGGTTGCTAGAACAACATGAGTAGAAATAGAACAGGTTACAGTTGGTTCTGATTTCAAACATTATTTTGACAAGTTACCGTTTGATGTACTCAAAGACTATGATGTACATGCATGTATACAGCATGGATGTCAAAGGGATAAAACACGTCTTAAAGTATCCGTCACCGAAAAACATCCTCTACTACAAACAAAGCATGTTGTTACACTAAAATTCAGCTGCTGTGAGACAAATGCAGAGTGCACAGTGTGGCAACTTATTGTCTACAATAGAGAGGAATCCCACTCTACCTACATGCACTGCCGGTGCTGTTCATCTTGAGCAACACTATATATTGCGCTCGATTCAACTCAAACCTGCAGATAACGTCACGTGGTCAGGACGACAATCCTTCACAATCAATGGAAGGTGGCCTGGGTGACCATCCTTCACAATCAATGGAAGGTGATCAGGATGATCATCCTTCACAGTCAATGGAAGGTGATCAGGACGACAATCCTCCACAGTCAGTGGAAGGTGGCCTTGGTGACCATCCTTCACAATCAATGGAAGGTGATCAGGATTACCACCCTTCACAGTCAATGGAAGGTGATCAAGATGACCATCCTTCACAATCAATGGAAGGTGATCAGGATGACCATCCTTCAGTCAATGGAAGGTGATCAGGATGACATCCTTCACAGTCAATGGAAGGTGGCCTGGTCAGCCTTCCATCCCAGTCAAAGAAGCGTGGCCAAGACGACATCACCATCGATTCAAGATGTTTTATCTTTGTCTATGTGTAATGTCTGTTCAGACATGAACAACATATGGGAAGGAAAGCAGCGTCCAAAAGCAACCGTAATTATGACAAACATTCTCAGTCTGGTTGGAAGATGAAATGTGTTATTTCATCTGATGACCTCACTCAATGGAAAATGTATTTTAACAAAGACAACAGTAAATTTCATTATAACATCCCGACACCAGCAATAAAACGCTCATGTGTGAATGACCGAGACGAGATTGATGAAATGCGAGTTGAATATAAGGCTTCAGCCAGTCATATTATATCATCATTTAATTCAAAAGAACAAAATTTATACACATTAATGAATCTGAGTGCACTGCTACTTCACGCGAGCTCGCAACGAAAAATCAAATTCAAAGACTGGAATCAGTTTATCGTCATCTCCCTAGAAAATTTATGAACACATCGGATGAAATTCCTTTCATTGGGTTGGACTGGAGAAATGCAGAAAAAGTTCCAATTCGGTACTGCTCTCCCAACGAGTCGTCCAGAAGCTATCAAGAGAGTACCATCTGGTTTTGGTGAATAATGAAAACCTTGAATGCCTCAGAAAATTTGACTTGTATATTTTAGGAAACGATATTACATCGTACTGTTTTCTTGTTGGTCTCCTAACTTTGAGTGATGGAGATGATAGAGGGAAAACCATTGCTGTAAGTGTATGTAATAGAGAGAATTAAGGTTCAGCAATATTACAGCAATATAGCGACGATCAATCAAAATTCTGAGCACTCAACTTAGTAATCCAAGGCACCAAAACACACACATTAAAACTTATGCAACAAAGCGATTTCTTTCAAATAACTTCCTTCCTTTTTTTCATTGTCACGTCAAATGTACGATAAAAGACAAACGTAACAGAAGAGGTTTGTGAAGTCAAGGATTAACAATCAAATATTTATTTACAATACTAAAATCATATACAAATTAAATAAGGTCAATACAACAAATAAATGCGAAATATAGTCGCTGTATTTACTGTTCAATGCTATACCGGTGTATACTTCATAGTCCGTGTTGACGTGCACAAATCTCTTCACAGTCCGCGCCGACGTGCACAAATCACTTTTCTGTAGTTTGTTAGTCCAACACTGCTCGGTTGTTTAGAGTCCCAGTAATTTCCGACAGTTCAATCACGTAGATTACACAGCAGCCAAAAGTCAGTTCACAGGAGTATACAATCCAGCAGTCCGTAGCAAAGGTAACACAGAATAACACACCAACATAAAGCCAGTTTGAATTCCCTCTCGAATAACTGAGTCTCACGCCATTTATACTTTATGCGGCATTCCAGTACATTCTACCAAATTAAGAAGCCTCTCGAATATGCATTACATCATCATCTGGCCTAGATACTATTTATAATAATCTTCTAGAATGATCGAAGTGATTAACCCACGTAAACAAGCTTGCGTCATATATTCTAGAAGCATCCTGTCTAATAAGCTTGGGTCATATATTCTAGAAGCATCCGGTCTAATAATAGACTGCAATACCATGACATCATTGAGCCCCTGTGAAATTAAAAAGAGCGGGGCGCGGTATAGCGATGTGGGCATACCAGGACAGGGGTATACTGGTGTATGTGTGTGTGAATGCCTATATTTTTTTCTATTTCTATTTTGGTGCCAGCTTAACTTTTTTCGCCGAGCCCCTGTGAATTTTTTTTTTAAATATGGCCTGTGTACCATCGGGGTGGGGTGTGTACTGGTGTGTGAATGACTATAGTTCTTTTGTATCTCGATTTTTAGTGCAGGCTTATATACGGATACATTCATTTACTTTCAGCTAGTTCTAACAAATTTCTAATAAATCTATACGAATTTTCTATATCTCATTGTGTTGATACAGCCTTTATAACCACTTGTATCTAAGGGAGAGAGAGACAGGATTAAGGATTAAAGTCGCGATCAGGAATATTTCAGCTATATAGCGACGATTAAATTGTAAGTATTCCAACTGAAAGAAGTTAAAAACGCAGCGAACCCAGAAGTAATCAAGACAACGCACCAAAAACATCTACATACATACAAATTTATACAACAAAATTATACACTGAGAGAGAATTAGGCAAAACAACACACCATAAACATGTACATATATTGCAATTTATACAACAAACCGATTTCTCTAAAATAACCTAAGATACATTCTTCTTTCATCCGACTAGAACGATCCTATTAAGTAGCTGCTTGATAAAAAGAATCCCTTACCATCTTAAAATATACACTGAGAGAGAACTAACACATCAAAACATGTACATACATTGCAATATACATGTATACAATAAACAGATTTCTCTAATATAACCTAAGATACAATATTCTTTCACCCGACTAGAACGATCCTGTAAAGGAGCTGCTTGATAAAAAAAATCTTAAAATCTATTCAGTCGATAAGAATACGTTCTTGTGAGATCTTCGTGGCATGGCATACACCTTGGGACTGGCTCGTTTTTATTTGAGCAAATGTTTAGCTATATAGCGACGATCAAACCATGTTCTAAGTATTCAAGTTAATAACTTAGAAATCCAACATATTAAAACATACACACATTAAAACTTATGCAACAAGACGATTACTCTCATTTTACCCAAGACACAGTCCTTCCAAGGTAGTCGCACGATAAAAAAATCTCTTACAGTCTTAAAATCTATACAGTCGATAAGAATATGTTTCACTGCGAGATCTTCATGGCATGAAATACACATTGAGACTGGCTCTTGGGATCCATTCACAGCCCGTTCCTTCTCATTCACCAATCGCTATATAAATGACGCAGTGAAGGATATATATCTACCTTCACTGGATTTGAAGCAAACTACAGATAGCCGTACAGGCAAATCATATTTAGATCTATATCTCTACAAAAAGGAAGCGGGCATTCTCTCTCGACGACTCTATGACAAAAAAGATGATTACAAATTCGACATCTTAAAGTATCCCTTTCTGGACAGTAATATTCCAGTGAGACCTGCATATGGCGTATACATATCTCGCCTATTATCATTTGCTAGATCCTGTGTTAATTGTGACGATTTCAATCAACGTCACAAAACATTGTTGCAGAAACAAATTGGCGATACATATCGCATGCTGATAGCAAAATACGAACGTAGCGTGCAAGATCTATGGCGTTACGTTTCGTAATTTGTGTCTAATTCCGCTTAACCCGGGGCTAGCGGCCGTATGAACCCATGTACTTCAAGATCCTCACGGTGCTCATATGAACAGTCACAATCAAAGCCTGACTGAGATACACCATTCTCTAGATAACGAGTTTAGAACGATCATTATGGATTAAGAATACTGATCAGCGATACGGATTTTAAATTTTTGGAACATCATGATGTCCTGTCGGCATCATTGAAAACTGTTGACCGCTTCTCTCTTGCAGGAAACTAGCCTGTTTATGTATACTATGATTGTCTTTTTGAATTTGGTGCTAATACTGTTATATGGATATGGAATAGGTATTTGGATTATGGACGCGGATATTCCTTAATGGATGACGGCTGAATTATGAATGACGGACTAGACGCTTGTATATTAGTGAACAAATGTTTGCAATCAGTTTGCAACGAACCTCACCAAATATAAAAAACAATGGAAAAAGTTATAAAAAAATCTATTGTCTTAACCCAGAAATTAAAATAATTATGAGCTGTCTTGCCGTTTATCAACCATTAGGTTTGGCGTTAACGAAATGTGAACGTTTGACAAGGGAGACAGACTAATATCACTTTGTTTCACAGTTGATGTCATATACGTCGGTACTGTTATCGAGAGACTAATCGGTGTAGCTTGACGCCGTCATTTGATGGAAACAGTTGATGGTAACTGGCCGAAAGTTTCGTCACCCACTGTGAGAAAATGTCGCGGATGCCCGGATGATGGTTGCCGTGATAAACAAAGCAGACAAAGACTCTTTCGTAAGAATGAGATTCATTGGCCATCAGCGGTTGGTCTGTCTCTAACTGTCAAGAGGCGCGAAACATGCGGTGTGAATCAGGAGAGTGTGAGGAACGAAGGAGAGTAAGATAAACAAGCTGCTTGTGGGCGTATAACCTTTCATCTTGATCACAAATTTTCCTGTGATTTTCATGTGTATCTTTTTCTGGTTTCAGAATGGATGTAAAAATTTTAGGTTCACACTTTATATATTTTCTTCAGGGCATACATGCGGCTGTGTGCCGAGACATTCGAGGAACTGCCTGAATAGCAGGATTTCACTCTCCAGTCGTCATCGCAAAAAGATGGTCACCGCTGTGGAGCTGGGGCTTGCTGGTAAGGACATTTTTCAGCTAGTTTGAATGTAACAACAATTCTATAAACCAAATGTGCGATCCTCGCTGAGCTAAAGAAGATGACATCACCGTCGGCAGGCTCAACTGGAAGCCCCGTCTACTTAGCCCCTCCACCTCTGGCGGCACCCATCACTAGGATTTCAAAAAGGGACATCCTTGATGAGGCTATAAACTCTATCGGGGGACTCACTCCAGTTACACCGACCTTTGACAGTCAGCGCCTCCTGAGTCCTATCACTCCACGGACATCGCCCATCTCGGAAATTAACTGGTACTTAGCCAACACGGCAGTCACGCCTCCCGCAGGCCCTCCGGATCACAGCCTCTGCCACAATCGAATTCTTAAAAACACTTGTTATGTCTTAGACTGCTGTCCGTCCAACAGACGACAATACTTTGATTGACCTATACTAACTCCGTAAGATAATACATCTTCCATATCAACCGACACACACTCGTCTTGTCTTGTTCATTTTCTCACCTCCCCCGGCAGCAATGTTCTGCTTGTCATTACCGCCGCGATAACATTCTTACGCAATCTCGCGTTTTCCAGATCTCCCCCGAACAACCCTCGTTGTTCCTGATACTGCTAACTTGCAGTATCCTCACAAAAAGAAACTCCCCCACTCCTTGTTCCAACAGAACATAAACTATCTCTCTGTCCCGCGCGGCAAATAACGGTTTATCCCTGCTCCCTATGTCAATGTACATATACACCATCTTGACCATATTGGGACAAACACGCCCACCTATATCGTCATTAGACAGTTGAGAAGCTGCCTGTTCTTTGTCTTAGAAACTTCACCACGCCCTTCCCGGATCACACACCACGAGTGAGTGAATAGAATTTAACGTCGCTTTCAACAATATTTCAGCTATATCACGACGAACCAACTAAGCACCACCCAGCTCAGTTGTGTTCCTGCTACTTCAAAGAAGAAATCTTTGAAGCAGCATGGAACCAGACACCCTCCATCCACCCTATAGAACACTGAGGACAGCGCACAAGACACAGACAGGACGCTTACATGGTGCAATAAAGACGAGTGATATTACAGTGCTAGACATCACATATCAAGTTCCTGTTGCTTCTCAGCAAAATGCATGGAAGCAACAGGAACCTGAACCCACCCAACCACCCGCTCACACACCACGATCCATAACACTTTGCGGTCCTCCCAGGCACACTGCCACGCAACCGGATCAAAGCCCCGGATCAGACTTCAAGCTCTGAAGTTCCGTCACGGAGCACACATCACAATGCCCCTCACCCGTATCACCCTCCCGGATCGACCCCCCGATCCGGCTCCTACAGGCTACCCCAAATCACCCGGATCAACCCACCGGATCGACATTTACGATCCGGCACCCTAATCCGGCAAAAACCTTTTTGCTTCGAGGTCCACCAGCCATCCAATCAAATGGCGTCTCTTCTCTCCAGCCAGATCGGCCCGGGTCACTACCTATAAATAGCGGGAACTTTTTCCACATCACTGCCCCTGATGAAGGAACAATAGTTCCGAAACCGGTCAGGCTGTCCAAGTGGTTACTCCGATAGAAGCCTCAATCTGAGATTTCTTCACATATCTCGTCTGAACAACCCCCTTTTCACTTACAATTTAAACAACACATTACATCAAAAACATGCACATACATTAAAACTTATGCAGCAAATCGATTTCTCTCAAGAGTGAGAGAATTAAGGTTTAACGTCGCGTTAAGCAACAAAATTGTAAGTATTCAAGTTAATTCTACTAGGCGACGAAAGAAAAAAATCTTCGACTTGTTCAGGTAGAGGATAAAAAAGGAGCACAAGCTCTGTGTGAAAACAATCTGTAGTCATGAATAACAAAGGTAATGACATTGCGCAAAAGTGTTTCAATGGCTTGGATGGCACAAACACAACGAGCGGATTTCTGGTCCCCTGCAAAGACTACGACAGTTTGCCCCCATGCCAAGTATTATGTCAGCTGTCGTAACCGCAACTTAGCACTTGCATTTGTCCACTTAATGCCCAAGTTCAGGGACTTGCACAAAGATGACGCTCTCATTTTATCTGTCTTCTGTCAAGGCTAGTGTTTTTAATGAAGCTCAAGATTTAGAAGGACAAAAAAGTTGAATGGTTTCATCATGGTGAGGCATCCCAGAGATTAGTTTCTAGGTACGAAGCATTGGTAAATGCCCAGGATACACTGGTAAAAGATGAAGCAGAACCAGAAGTTGTTGGAGTCCGTAGCCAGCCTCTAGAGTCAGACATTATTTTGTTCTTGTTAGTAGTAGGGTCTACGGAAATTGAACCACATTGACCTACTTAATGACGTCACATTGTGGAGGATTGAGGAGGAACTTGATCACGTGATCAAGGCATGTCTAGATGGTGGGATGGGTTCAAAATGGCGGCTGATGTGGGATGGGTTCAAAATGGCGGCTAATGTGGGATGAGTTCAAAATGGCGGCTGATGTGGGATGGGTTCAAAATGGCGGCTGATGTGGGATAGGTTCAAAATGGCGGCTGATGTGGGACGGGTTCAAAATGGCGGCTGATGTGGGATGGGTTCAAAATGGCGGCTGATGTGGGATGGGTTCAAAATGGCGGCTGATGTGGGATGGGTTCAAAATGGCGGCTGATGTGGGATGGGTTCAAAATGGCGGCTGATGTGGGATGGGTTCAAAATGGCGGCTGATGTGGGATGGGTTCAAAATGACGGCTGATGTGGGATGGGTTCAAAATGGCGGCTGATGTGGGATGGGTTCAAAATGGCGGCTGATGTGGGATGGGTTCAAAATGGCGGCTGATGTGGGATGGGTTCAAAATGGCGGATTGTAGAAAAACGTATAAAAGGAGGCGATTTTTAGGGGTGGGTTGTATTCATTGCACTACTTGCCTGACCTACCTGACCTGACCAGCCTGCCTGCCTGCCTCTAGCCTGCCTGCCTGCTTCACCTCTAGCCTGCCTGCCTGCCTGCCAGCCTGCTTGCCTGCTTGTATGAGACGTGGAGAGAAAGCATGAGACGTGGAGAAGATTTTCCCTTGGACCCAGCAGCACCTCCGGTTGAAGTCTTGCCCGAAGACGAGCGAGTCAGGGACATTTATCAACGTCACTGGGCTACCATACGGCATTGTTTTCACCGTGACCGTCGTCAATTGGACTTGTATAACTATCGACTGCAGGACCTCACGTATTTGTCTACCTATGCCGAGAACATTTTCACAGATCAGGTGACAGCGTTCAAGTTGAATATGACATTCGGGTACATTTTACGGCACAAGGAGACGGACCAGGTGCGGTATTATTATCCCAGCAATAATACCTATGTGTTTGATCAGCCGTTCACGGTAACGGATGTGATTTCTCTGGAGCCACTCATCGACCAACTCACTACGTTGGATCCATTGGAATGGGCCCGGTTGCAACGCCCCAATACCCAATGGCTTGTGGAAATGGTGACCAACGTCACATTTTTCGTCACCAAAATGAGAGATCATCCTATCGGTGCTCCTGTACTACTACCCCCTTGGTTGCTTCATCGACACGGCCTGTATGCATTAGTGAGAGGGGCACACGGGCCCTACAAAGACCGGAAATGTCTGTTTCGGTGTTTGGCCGTGCATGTGGCCGAGTGTAATCCCCAGGCTTGTGACAGTGGCCAATGTCTATTGGGAACAGTATTTACAGCAGCAAGACTTGGATAAGCGGCACTTCCGTGGAGTTCCGTTGAAGAATTTGGATGACGTGGAAACACTGTTCAACATCAATATCTTTGTATACCGATTACGATGCGAGGAGGATACATTTGTGGCTGAATTGGTTCGTCGTTCAACAGAACGGTATGCTTCTACAATGAAAGTCAATGTGTTCGACGACAATGGCGTCAGTCATTTTTCGCTGATCTACAATATGAGCCAGTAC
>JAVTVY010025340.1:0-11108 GCA_036873755.1 Hanleya hanleyi
TATGCATTTTCAATTTCAAGCTTTGTGAATGGGTCATTTAAAACGGTATTAAACTCATTTTCTTTGTTCTGGGTCTTTGGAAGAGCGAAACCGTCACTTTCATTATAATCACTGGGTTTACTATTCAACTGTTCAAAGTGTTCTTTCGTGACTTGCATTGGAATTTTGATTTTGTCTTGTTCACTTCGTGGTTTATGATTTTCCAAAATTCTTTGGGGTTAATCGTTTTCTGACTTTCTTGACGACCTTTTTCTATGTGCCTGTATTGCCTTGTTGATTGTTTTCTTATACACCTTATTAACTTGTAACATTCCCACCTTATTAGTGTTAGTTTTTGCATTCATATATTTACTTCTGGCTTTTGTATATTTTTTTTTTGACAATTTACATCAAACCATTCTTTCGTATTACCATATCCAGATACATGATTTTTTGCTTACAAGTCTTCCTGATGAGATTAGATTTTGAAGTAAATCATCCGTCAATTCATTTATATCATTCCCATCTTTACAGACAAAGGCGTCAACTTTGTCTTCATCAATGTTATCAACAAAACTGACTGTCTTATCACAATCTCAAAACATTTTCTCCAGAGATAGAGGGGCAGTTAACATCATCATGATCTATAAAAGTTCCGATATTTCACAACATTACATTTCAAGGAACATGTGCTACAGTGAAGGTTCGAGAGCATTGGATCAAATTCATTAACATGAAATTCAAAAACTTGACTCGACAGCTCAGGATTGTATAAGACATAATCAATGACAGTTCCTGAAGTACCTTTCACACTTTTCCCTCAAATTTGTCTGTACCTAATCTACCATTACAGATACATACACCAGCAATTTTGCATAATCTTAATAGGCGGATATCATGATTATTATTCTTATGACTATCCTGGGTACACCGTTCGTTACAATACCTAGTGTATCCAGATTGAATTCAGTATCTCGGGCGTGTATAATATTATCATCAAGGTTAACACTTTCACATAGATGAGAATCATAAGATATAAAATCAGCCTCTTTACCCGGTGTATGCATTAAAATCACCGGAGAGGAAAACATGATTATACAGTTGTCAGGATTCAAACTGATTAAGTCTAATTCAATTTTATTAAAAGAATCTATGGTTGAGTATTCAGTACCTTCTGGTGGAATATAAACACTACCAATCAATACATCTTTATCATATCCGAATACCGACTTCTGAAGCTCAATCCAATGTACAAATTTAGACTTTGTTACTATTTCTGTGACACATTTTTTATATCCGAGTTCGACACCTATCACAATACCTCCATTCTTGAAAACACTAAGTTTCTTCCTATTTTTTATGTAAATTTGAAAACCTAACTTATCAAACTCATCTTTGACCTTTAATAGATCACAATCATCAGTTTTCACTTCAGTAAATGCTACAGTTTCATGGGCTTTCATCATTTCCCCAAACTCAGACTTTTGTAATCTTGTAAGTAACCCGCAAACATTTAAATTCAATAGTTTATTATGAAGAGGGTTGTTTATCAGACAGTAAACATGACCATTATTCACATTCATACAGTTAACATTTACATCATCATGTTTCTCACTATGGATATTCGTATCATAAACTATACCATTATTAATATTCAGAGAAGTATTATGACTTCACACCGGTTATCTTATCTAATGATGATTGCCATGACTATCATGGCTAACAGCAGCAGGTGTAACAGTATTATTACCTTTATCATTATCAGCAGAGATACATGTAGAATTATAGACTAGCAAAATGACTCGCATTGTCCTCTTTCCCGCAGTCTACAACTTCAGGAGACGAATGGAGAATATCAGCATGTGTCCCTGTTATCTGTCCGGACACCGAGTTACCATGGTTACAGGGCTTCGTGTTTAGCGTGAGTGATAGCTCACCTGCACTCGCGTAAATTCATGTCACGAGAGTGATTTTTAGCTCACGTAAACTGTCATATTTTATATTGTATTATATTGCAACCACTCGCCTGACTTTCAAATACCCTCTCCTAAATATTTTGACGTGGGCTATTTTTAGCTCGCGTACTTAATTCTAAACACGAAGCCCTGTGGTTACCAAAAGTATAGATCTTGGGCTAACTACTTCAAAGATGATATAATCACAACATATCAGCCCGCTGGAATTACTGGACCCATCATGCGTCGGGGCATGGAGAGTGTTAGTTATATATGTCCATGTGTCATCGTTGTTTCAGATAAATAAACTTTGATTTGGCGGTATTTCTTTGGCGTAAGTAGATAAAGTTTCAGCTTTGTCCACTAACATTGGTTGCTCAGATTGTTTTCTTTCAGTTTGACTTAACTCAAGAGTTGCTTGAATGTAACTTTAAACAGAAAATTCGAATAAGTAACAGAGGAAACTTGACATCTGATTGGAACAGTTACAGAACTGGAGGATAATCCATATTCTTGTGCAATGTACGCCAGGCCGAGCTCCGCATACGGTATTGGGATTCTGAATACCCTGGATTTCCAGTTGAATCCATCTTGTCTCAGACTCCAACACTCTCCGACTTGAAGAAGCACATAATTTTCCCGTTTCTCGTGATAACAGACGTTAGGTTGATTCTTAGCGAATTTTAACATTTTTACTCGGATTTCCATCAGATTTTCATTGATGTACACGTTTTCGTTTCCGGCCTTGGATTTCAGGTTCTTCTTTTTCCGATAAATTTTCTCCTTTTTGCTATTTACCATCTTGACTATGATATTTCGTGGGCATTTGGAGCCCTGGATAACCGTTCCGACATGCAGAAATGGCATCAAGCACGATTTCAACTCCGGCATCCTTAGCAATGGCGATGACCGTCTCCACATTTCCCCCCTGTATACCTCCACTATGCCCGCAATTCTGAGAGACTCTGCGTGTGTATTGTTCCAAAGCATCGTTGTCGTAACGAGCTCTCAGGAAGAAATAACGTGTTTGTACTGCCAGTCGTTCGTTTGCCTCTTGGATCTCGGTTCTGAGTCGCGCATTTTCACTTGTAAGCTTTTCAGCCAGGTCACTGTAGGTTTGAATTGAGTTTGGAACGACCTTGAACTCCGTGAGGATCCCATATACTTTTTCGAGTCCCTCTAGAGCCTTCAGCATTCGATTCCAGGCCTTTTTAGGTACACTCACAGATTAACATTTCGTGCACTTCACATTGATACCTGAATCAAATTTGAGAAGTCCTATGCTAGAGAGGCCATGAACGAATCGCGCTAATGTCGTTCTGGTTAAACTGAAATTCCGGTCAATGTAACGTTCAAATTTGTGCATGCGCATTCGTTTGATAAACATCTGATTTTCATTTTTTTGGATTATATTTCTACACGAACACACATCACATCCTATTGACGGGATCTCGACGGTTTATCACGGGAGGTTATGCATTTTGACAATATATGACCTACGTATTTTGAAATCTGTTGCTATTGAACAAATGATATGTCAGATTAGGCAGTCTGCGTTAATTCGATTAGGGTCATTGTCAAAACTACTAAGCTATTTCATTTTTACAGATTTTTGGAAAGGGGTATTCTGGAAATTAGACTAAAGGCTTCAGTTATTAACTTCGTTTTAGTTCTAAAAAATGGAACGGTATCCTCAGAGTAAAGGGGGAAATATACATAGGATAAATATAGTAAAAACGTTCGTAGCAAATGCATAGTGCCCATGTAAAGAAAAGTTGCGATGTAGTATTTTTGTTTTTTGATTGAACAGTGCCATCAATTGGAGAGCTAATTTAAATTATAGACAATGATGTGTGGGTGGCTACAAATCCAGACACAACTTGAGGCAAATACTCTTTGAACTACCAAAGGAAACTACGCACGTCTTCTATTTGATCTGAATCCAGAATCAATCAATGGAGACAAAATTGGGGCCAGGGCAATAGCTCGAGCAAGTATAATAAAAAAGTAGACAAATATCTGATTATGCTGACTTCTATAGGTTTCTTGGAATTATGAGGCGTCAGGAAATCTAACTTCCATAGTGAGTATGCATTCATCGTTTCCATTAAGCCGGCAATACGCATAGACACACACTCGTTCGTTCTTTTCTGATTGTACAGACAAATAGCTTCACATCGAAGACCTCATTACATTTGAATGGGTAATATATATATTGCCCGAAGATTGCATACGATAGGTGACTAATTTCTTCTCATTATCCAGGTTTACGTTTCATTTGGCAACTTACAGAGCTTTCATTGGGGACAATTCCACTTGAACTAAAGAAACAAATTTGAATGTACATGTATTAACAGAAAACCAAGGACGCAGGAATCAAATGTTATCTGATGTTGAACGTTTGTGAATAAAGTTTTGACACCAAAAAACAAGACCCTATGGTTAAAGAAAGAATATTTTCAGGTAAAAGTGTATGAACTGAACTGTATCAAATTTTCGTTCAATGAGTTCTGAGATAAAGTTTTATAGTTTTTTTTTGTCCAAATATTGTTCAGCTTACTTGTTGAGATGCAACTCTCTTCGAGAACTAACGCAGTAACTCGGTTAGATATGTAGTCGGTTACTCACTAATGACTCACTAATTTTTTATACAGGAAAATGCTAGTTCAGAAATGTGGCACAGATGGACAGCCATACAATTTGAAATAATGTGCTAGCTTTAGGATTGTAATAAAGTTGACAGATTAGCGATAGATTCAATCGATACCCGAAAAATGGTATTCAAAGTAATTAACTTTTTGAATAATATGCGTTGTTGCATTCACACAGTGTGTAAGCCTGTCCGCCTGTGATATATTTATGACGATGAAACTATACGTCTTCCTGACGCAATCGTTGATGACACACAAAAACAATTGTCACCTTGGCAACATTTCAAGGCGATAGGAAGACAAGCACAAGAGACCATCATGTGTTGGCGACAATTCTTGACCATAACTGAATAATCAAGGTAATGGGAATAAATTCAGACAAAAACAGCTATTATAGTGTCGCATGCTTTCACTCTAGCGATAGTGAGGTAAGAAAATATAACAAATTTTTTGAAAGGATGGCATATTTCTCCATATAATATCACTTTTATAAGTACATAAAAGACATATATTTATTCATGTGTTAGTTCTCATTATTAATATGTAGAAATAAGCGTGTAATTTTCTTCCACGTTCTCAGCAGAGGTCGAAATGCAAAGCGCACTCATAACTGCTACTGTGCCCCTTTTCGATGTGACACAGTGCGCCTTTGTGAAGAGGTAGAAAATCGCGCTGTACGACTTTTCGACGTGCTACCCAATTTTCCATGTACAATATGGATGTTATTTGTGCACATATCACTCTCCTTCTGAAATATGAATCGTCCAACAAAGGAAAGACAGTAGTGACAACATCGATGCCCCTTGCAGGGCAAAGATGATTGCCCAAAAATGTGTCATGATGCAAGACACCAATTTCTCTTGCATTTTAAACTCATTCTCCTTCTTTTTCCTGGCTAAAAGCAGGTATACACTATAGAGAAGATAACTAATTTGGATCTCCTCTACAGGTGCAATTATTGTGATTTCAGTTTGCCAGTGCCTTACATCACAACGAAACTTAATCATCTAATGTTTGGAACTGGCTGCGACTTCCATGCATAACATGCAGATTTCATTGATCTAAACTTGGATTTTAGATGAAGTCAACGCATCCAGTCGGCATTTAAAATACGAAAACCTGTATACAAATTGCCTGTATAACTTGAGCAAGTACGTTGACACCCTATTAAAGTTGTAATCGAGAAAACCACTGGATTGACAAGTACGGTACATTCCGAACTTGGAATTTAAGATAGAAGGCAATTTATACCCGAAAATGTATGCTTTCACAATCCAAATTAAACATTTTACAAAGGTGAAAATTCAAGATCCAAAATTGTGCCAATATATCGAGATTGGCACGAGGTACGGCAATTTCCGAATTTGCTTCTGCAAGATATGAAAAAAATGTACCGGTAAATATAAATCATGTAATTAAATTTTCATCCGGCGACACCGAAATTGAGAGAACACATTCCGTTCTGCACAACATATAAAAAAATAATTAAAATCACGTGGATGCAAGTTTTTTACATGCACGAAGAAATTACGAAATATAACATTTTCGCCAATACCGACATATAGAAATATTGAGATTAGCAAGAAATACGGTACAGCATATCCTGAACCTGGTGTTGCAGGATATTGAACAAAAATGTAAAATACATGTTTTAACAGGTAAAATTTGCGAGGACGCCCAAAATAAATATACATTCATCAAAAGATGAAAATACATATACCCGTAAATTTAAACCTTCGATATTACTATGGCGTACCACCCAAAGGATGTGATTGGAGCTAGGAACATATGAAAAATATGACCTATGGAAAAAAATAGATTTTGATACAAATGTATACTCCAAGCCAGCGAGTATCGTGATTTTCAGATGAGGCCGTGATTTGGTGTATACTTTCATGCAATTCGAAGACGTTGGACCAAACAGAAAACATATTAAGAGTGCAAAGTCATACCCATGCAGGATTAGTGTTATGCTTTGTCTCAATAGATTGATCAGGTTCCAAGAGATTGTTCAAGTATGTAGCTGCGGACCGGGGCAAGTTCTGTTATGTTCGAATGTAAAATGAATATATTTACAGAGAGAATTAGACGTCTTCACCTAAAATCAGCGATTTTGCAGTAATACTTTAGGGCCCTGTCCTTCGAGAACCGTGATACTCAATGTCTTGGAATTATTCTGTGTATAACAAAATGTGGATCTTTATGCCAGTCAAAATGTTTCTTTAATAGGTAATATTTTATTTTTGGGAAGGATTATTTTCGGCACCTCAAACTGGGGACGATTTCTGGCTGGAATGTACTGCGTCCTTAACGTCAATATTTCGTACATACTGAGACATTGGCAAGGAATACAATTTGTAAAAAAAATAAAATAAAATACTATACCGGCCGGGTACAGTCTGCATGATAATTTTTGAATCACTTCTTTGTTCCTTCTGTAAGCACTGTAGTTTTGGTATATTCAGAATTTGCAATGATATAAAAGACAAAATCCAAATCTCAAAAGCAAAGCAACTTGTCAGCCTAGATGATGTATTTTACATTATTGCGGTCGTACGACATAGATGATCTCCACTGGAACATTTTGAGACACTTGGTGTATGTACCTACACGCTTAAAACTAAAGTGTTCAAACTTATTCGTAAAGTGTTGAAATAACCCTTTAAGTGTGTCCACAGGGACTGCTCTTTAAGTGTTGTTCCTGTCGACACACTTAAAGTATGGCAAGTCAAAGTGCTTTTTATTCCGAATTTCCGATATCGGAAATTCTATTTCCGATATCGGAAATTGAATTCCCGATATCGGAAATTCTAATTTTGTCACTGACTTTCCGATATCGAAAATGAAAGCTCTGGAAGCTTTACGAAAACTAGAATTGCAATTTCCGATATCGGAAATTCAGTGACAATTTCCGATATCGGTACGATTCCGTACGATGCTTCAATATGTACGTCCCTGTGCCGCTGGAGGTTGAACTTCCATTTGGTAAAAAAGTTACATTTATGGCAATGAAATACATGTATGTTAGACTTTGCGAGCTTTGCGGATTTCCTCGTGGATCTTCCGCGGACTGGTTGTGGGCCTACGAATATTTCTTGGAATGATTCTTCCTCTGGTATTCTTAAAACAATTTAAAAACTATAAGACATAGAAAATGAAACGGATCATGGCGCCGTAGTGTGGGTTCTGAGATATGAAACCCACTGGAATAATTAAGTCATCATTCGGCCCTACACATGAACACTAGTATCAGTGCCGATTAGACATTGCTATAGTATATGTGCACGCTAATTGCACTTCGCTTTTTACACTGCACGCCAAAAATGCGCACAGGAACTCATCAAAAACTCGCACAGTCGAAGAAATCCCTCGACAAAAATACGGACAGTCTCATTTCAGGACATGAACATTTGTTCCTAAATATTCGCCTCTTAATACTTATATTTATCTCCTCTGTACCAGTCATATTTGATTAACTACCATTCTAGTTTTTTTTATAATATACAGACCAAAATGTAAAATCCTATACCACAGGAACAATCAACTTCTTAATTGTAAAATTCGACAGAGTTTTGATAAATTTCTAACATGAACACGATTATGATGAAAACGAGATGATCTATGGAGTTGAATTTGACACAGGATCTGCCAAAATGAATCTAGAACATTATATCATTCAGTTTCTTCCATAAAGTGATGTGTAACACGCAGAAAATTGTAAAATGCCAAACCTCTATCTCAGCACATGTGTCGACTCGGTGCGATCACGTCAAAAATGGGCACAGATGGCTCGTCAAAAATAAATCCCAGCCGGACAGGGTTATACACTGTGATTCATAATTGTGTAATATGAGGAAAAACAAAGACTGATCCTTGCTCCATTTGATAACCCAGAAAACATAGGGAATAGCCCTAGTTTTGATGCGTATTCGTGAAAACTTTTTCTTATATTCTAACTGTGTGCAGATAATAACAATGTCCATCAAATTTATCAAATCGGATAGATGGTGCTGTGACAAATTCTCGGCTAGATGGCTTTCAAAGGAAATCCCTATCTCTTAACATAGGAAAGGGAGATAACCTATAGGAAAAACAAGCAAAATCACCAGCGCACATCCTTAAGAGGATAGAGTAATAAATATTATAAAAACTGACATCAGGCCTTCTTCCCACTGAATACTCCCACCTGACCTCCATGGACTGTTCAAATATTCACTCCATTGTCGGATATAAGCGAAACCAGAGACACATAGCAAATCCACATCTATCGATGCGGCTACAGTGTTATTCACGACAAATTTGCTCAGTCGTTCTATACGATATGAATGGAATACTTTCCTCTCTGGGACAATAAACACGTGACACATGAAAAGACGACGTGAATCCGCGAGATTATAAATCTCTTCATCCAGCAATCATATACCAATAAGTGGCTTTGATTTCATAGCGCTTGGTTTGACTGAAAATCCTACTATTCCGACAAAGGCAAATACGTGCTAAACTGCCATATTAACATATAAGGGATGCCTGAAAGCGCATAGAAATGTTCATAGAATCAATTACTTCGTGACACCCGTGTTCTGTCCAAAGATCAATCTCAAACAATACCGCACGGTAAATCAATATTATACTGGGAACCATATGCGGAGTTTCCGCTTATGTAACAGTATGAAATTGGAAGAAAATTGGTTTAGGCAGTAGAAAAAAAATACAGAAATGGCATCAAATGTATTTGCACACAGGCTTTTCCACAGAGGGAGAGAAATGTTTATCCTAATTCAAAACCTATTTCGCTCTAACACCTGCGTACCCGGTAATAAAATGCAGATCACTTCAATGTAGAACACAAAATGTTCTAGAATTACGTTCGAGCCAAAGAGAATACTCGGCGGAAATTAGCAGTAAAGCGGTGGACATTCTTTGTTTTTGCCTGTCAAATAACCAAAACAAGTAGTGTGCTCTCGCAACAACTCTCGTAGGTTGGAAAGAGAATTTTGTTCATCGAGAAATTAATTCGGGTTTCGCATGCTTATCATTGAAATTGTCTTGAAAAATTTGCCAGTGCGACAAATGAATTATCAGTGATCTATGGCAAAGAGAAACTTGCTGAAATAAGTATCCCTCTTGATCTTGAAATGTTTCTTTTCGCCACATACAGTTTATTTCATTTCGAATAATGTAGTAGTCCGCAATGATTACAAACTGGGGCCCATACTAGATACCTAAAAGGGATGACAAATATTCGCTTATAAAAAAAACGCGTTGGCCCTACTCGTAATACGTCTGTTGTAATACCGCTGTTGCATTAGAGGAAGCTGCAGTAATCATTTTAACCAGTTAAACTAACGTGAGGTATGGTTGATTTACAAAGAATTATCGACTATATGTAGAAGACCATAGTAGATGTAGTCCAATAGCTAGGGCACTAGCCCTACATCGGAGGCCAAAACGCATGTTTCATAGATCAGAACTTTGTGCTGTCTGAAAATCCGCGTCTTGGTGATCAAGGGTGCTGCATTTTGGATGAAAAGCACCATTTTTCGATTTGTTGACCAAAATTTCAACGAAATTGATAAAACCAAAGTATAATTTTTCCAAATATTCTACTGTGCCTCCATATTTAGCTCCAAATTGAAGGTGCTGAACTGGTCCAAGCATACACTTGAGAAAAGGCCATATGTAATTGATTACAGTGGTCTCACCCCATTATTTCGTCCAAAATGAGGTAAAAATTGCTCAAATCCATAAAACATATCGCTAGAATTATATCGCTGATATGTTTATTACCATGGTTAGGTTATTTTTATGCATCCAGAAAACTGACAACATCCATTGGGCATTCAGCAATACCAAATAGAGAGAGAAATAAGGTTTAACGTCGCGTTCAGCAATATAGCAACGATCAAACTAAATTATAAGTATTCAAATTAATAACTTAGTAATCCAACACATTAAAACACACATTAAAACTTATGCAGCGAACAGATTTCTCTCAAATAACCCAAGACACAGCCCTCCCTCACCCGACCAAAAGGTCTTCCAAAGTAGTCGCTCTATAAAAATAATCTCTTACAATCTTAAAATCTATACAGTCGATAAGAATATGTTATCGACTATAGATTTTAAGATTGTAGGACATATGACCATGTTCACCCCATTCTTGTGCCACAAAGTTACCCATACTACTTTTTCTGCAGAATCTGCTGAATGTGTATTTTTTTCAAAGATGGCGATTTGGCTCCAGAATCTGGCTCATATTCTCGAATAGAGAGCTGAAACTTCACCAACCTGTGTTTGGGTCATGATGTATCAAACAATGCAACGTATGTCTCAAATACCATCGAACTGACGTCACGGTGACGTCATGAATTCCAATCGTCATTCAACATTATTTTTTTTCAGACACACAGGCTGATACTCTACGTTGCAGGCCACCTCCATATGCTGCGTGCATTAGCTGTGCCAATATGCAAGCTTATTATCCGCTGTTTCTAGGGTAACAGGCTGATGTATTTAACGGAAA
>JAVTVY010025341.1:0-11579 GCA_036873755.1 Hanleya hanleyi
ACGTTGATATAAACTGGGTTACATATAAATATACTTCTCCAAGCAATATCACGTTAAATATACTTCTCCAAGCAATATTACGTTGATATATACTGGGTTATATATCAATACACTTCTCCAAGCCATATTACGTGATATAAACTGCGTTATATATCAATATACTTCTCCAAGCATCATTACGTTGATATAAACTGGGTTATTTATCAATATACTTCTCCAAGCAATATTACGTTGATATAAACTGGGTTATACATCAATATACTTCTCCAAGCAATATTACGTTGATATAAACTGGGTTATATATCAACAAACTTCTTCAAGCAATATTACGTTGATATTATCTGGGTTATATACTTCTCCAAGCAATATTACGTTGATATTATCTGGGTTTTCTGCCAAGTTTCACCACAGGCCAATGAGAATGTCCGATTCCTTTTCGAAAATTTAAATTGACCATCAAGTCCTTCAAATCCCGTGATGCCTGCTAGCAGACATCCCGTGATGTACTGCTGGCAGATATTCCCTGATGTACTGCTGGCAGATATCCCGTGATACACTGCTAGCAGATATCCCGTGATGTACTGCTGGCAGATATCCCCTGATGTACTGGTGGCAGATATCCCCTGATGTACTGCTGGCAGATATCCCGTGATGCCTGCTAGCAGATATCCCGTGATGCCCTGCTGGCAGATATCCCGTGATACACTGCTAGCAGATATCCCGTGATACACTGCTAGCAGATATCCCGTGATGCCCTGCTGGCAGATATCCCGTGATGTACTGCTGGCAGATATCCCGTGATGCCCTTCTGGCAGATATCCCGTGATGTACTGCTGGCAGATATCCCGTGATGTACTGCTGGCAGATATCCCGTGATGTACTGCTGGCAGATATCCCGTGATGCCCTGCTGGCAGATATCCCGTGATCCTCTGCTGGCAAATATCCCGTGATGTACTGCTGGCGGATATCCCGTGATGCCCTGCTGGCAGATATCCCGTGATGCCCTGCTGGCAGATATCCCGTGATGCCCTGCTGGCAGATATCCCGTGATACACTGCTGTTTCTATACAGTCTCATTGAACTCTAATAAAATCAATCTCAACGAAAAACATTCGCCAGATCTAACATTGAGCAGTCAGACATCGTCCATGAAGAATCTCCGCATCCATAATCGAGAGAGATTATTCAAAATGCACTATTAGCGCCCAAAGAGGCGTAATATTAAAAGTATATATAGAACAAGCTGACGTTTCTTGCCAGAGAGAAGCGATCAAGGCTTTGCAATGTTGCCGACAGGACAATACGATATACCGTTTTTCGCGCTCGTTGAATATCGCTTGTCTCGAGAAGAGGACGAATTCTGGTGTCATCCAATATTTGTATATTGTGATATAATGCAGTCACATGCTCATAGTGTGAACTCTAAATAATCGAAGGTCAACTCAGAGGTCATCTCATTTATCCTCGGAATTTAGGGACCCTCGGTGGCCGAGTGGTCTAAGGCGTTTCGCTGGTGATCGCTAGCCTTACACCGCTGAACCGGCACGGGTTCGAGCCCTGCTGGTGCATGTGTGAAAGTTTGACATTTACTTGTTGACGGGCGGTGGTTCTTTCCGGCTGATCCGGCTTCCTTCGCCATCTAAACTGGCTGTCACCATATGTGTGGAATAAACATGTGGCATTAGGCCAAATCTAAATCCAGTCCTTGGAATTTATTAAGTGGGGTGAGATGTAGCATCAAAATATTAATAAGATACATTGTACACTGACTCATCAGCAATCAGTCCCTTGTTCACCTCTCACATTTACCAAGCCGGCAGTCGAATTCATCACACGCATTCCGGAACAAGCGGGAGAGGATTGATTTGGGAAAAATTGTTGTAGAATTCGAATTCTTGGGATTGAAATTCCGGAAAATAGAAATCTACGATCTCCTATACAAAATTTTCTAATAGGGAGACATAGACTGCAATGTTATTTGGAAAATGTCGTAGTGGAGGGTCATTTTTTATGACAGATGGCCTACATCAGGTTTTATTCCCAATGATCTGCTGGACGATGTCAAAGGAATGAAAGAATAAGGTGAGAGACTTTCTTATCTAATAGCTCATAAAATGATGATTATTCTCGTGAAATCAATCTGGCTATCCTGAATACTCCCCCCCCCCCCCGGTCTCTTATCAAAGTCCAAAATCTAAACTACAATGTTATTTTTAACACAATCTTGTGCTATCTTGTGTTGGAATCAACACCACTTTGGTTGAATCAACATAGCAACACAGTTCGTGTTGATTTCAACACTAAACACAATCTTGGTGCTAAAATGGCTTGCACAAAGCACATTTTACATACCGTATTGTGAATCGTATACTCACTAAATATATTTGCCAACATAAATTAATCCAGAAGAATCAAAGCTGTGCACATTCTGTAAAGTATACCCTGAAACGATACTACAACTCTTTTGAGAAATGTGCTCACCCTATAGACCAGTTTGGAATTTGACAAAAGCTTGGCTAATGGCAAAAGCTGAGGATAAATATTGATCTTCCAAACGAACAGGTTCTACTCGGTTCACAAACTGCCTCACTATAGAATATTAAACTTTTTATTTGTTGTTATCAAATTTCAAATATATAAGTATAAAGTGAACAGGCGTTTTCCAAACTTTGAATGTATACAGTTTGAACTGAAGAGTATATATGAATTAGAGATATGTATATACAGAAAAAACGTAGAATGGAGTAGACGTTGGTCTTAATTGCATCTTTTATTTAGAGCTGATAACACAAAATTGAATACCCTCCCTTGCATACCGTATACACATACTGTGTGCCCTAGCTGTATATAGGCCTACGCACGAAGTTTATTACCCACTGTTTGCAGATCACATCCAATGTAAAAATTCATTTTCAAGATACATCAACATTTTAGTCTTAGTACATATGTATGCCGGGTTTTGCTTCTATAATATGCCTGTATCAGAGATAAGATGATCTAGACCATCAATGGTATCAATTTGTTTTTGAATATGAGAATAGGAAATTATCACCGCGGATACGGCGGTGCCTATACGCTAGCTCTCCGATTGACGCGGTCACTGAAGAGACTCCAAGACGAATATTGACGGCTCTTCCTAGATGTCCAATCATATTTGCTGTGTGAGGCACGTGACTGAAATTTGAAATCTTTCTTTGGCACGAAAATGCAAGTTGTCTGTGCGCCTGCTTGTTATTTCATTAACTCTCAGCTCGTATAAAGTAATGAACTTTTGATTGGTCGTATCAGGTCACTTTTGATAAGTCACTCAGTTCGAGAGGCGTGGTGTACACTAATTAATAATGCACGAAGAACAGGCTCGGTGCATTTTTTTCAGCCGGAGGCACTGTAGGTGCGTGACTATGGAGGAGCGAGACTGGAACGAGACAGCTCTGCGGCAAATGTACATATACACAAAGCTGTGTGTCAGTAATGTGCTGAGGTGAGCGATAGGTTTTTTTGGTTGTTTTTTTTTGGTTCTGTTTGTTATTGTTCATTTGAGAAAAATGTTAATGAAAAAAAAAATATCAATTACAATAAAAGAAAAAAAACTTGCACATTTTGGGACAATTCACTTTCGTTTGCCTAACTGCCACCGCCAGACCGACTAAAGTCTGTCCATTTTAATTAGCCGTCTACTTTGGAGCTTGTCAAAAATCAATAACTAACTCTGCATAAATTTTCCTTACTGCAGCGTGTAGAACAAACTGAACTACAAAATGACTACCATTTCTCCGTGATCTCGATAATATATCACGCTTGGATACCTTTGTAATTCTTTTCATATAAAACTCCAGTACACTTGTTTCATGTAGCGGGCCTCAAGTACATAGGGAGACGTCATAATGTATTCATGCTCACTGGCACAAAGGTCATTGATGCCATATAAAGTAATAACAGGCGGTTAGAGTGTCGCTTATATCCCATGCCCAGTGAAATTGTCGAATGATAAACCGCACACACCTCAATGACCGTACACGGCATTGTTGACCTTTGACCTTTGTACTAGTGAACACGAATACATTATGGCGCCTCCCAGGTAAATGAACTCCGGTATACGAAACAACTGTTTCGAGAATATTACAAAGTTATTTCAAGCGTGATATATTATTTATATCAAAGAGTAATGGTAGTTATTTTGTCAGTTTGTTCTACACGATGCAAAAATGAAAGTTCATGCGGGGTTAACTTCTGATTTTTGAGAAGTTCCAAATTAGACGACAAATTCATATGGACAGACTGTATACCCAGTTGCCACAAACTTTGAAGCAATTCGATTGTTCATTTTTAAATTATATATGTAAAATTTGACAGCATTATATGTATATAAGAACAGCACATATATAGGTTGTTCACCTCTATTGACATACCGATATCTGTTCTCTCATGAATACGATTATATGCAAAAATTACAGTTACAAAATTCGTTCTTTCCACTATATGGACGATATTCTAGCTTTGCATAGTATATATGGGTGACGCGTGGATGCTATACATCCATCTTCAGAGTGTGACTGAGATACAAAACACAAGAAAAAGACTTGAAAATTGATTTGGGAGAAAATAATACAGATCAGTGATACGGATTTGTCGACAGGAACGTCAAAATATCTTGTTGTCACCTTGAAAACTGTTCACCGCTTCTCCCTTGCAAGAAATTACTGTATCAATTTGCAGACTAATTCCGATATCGGATACTTTATTTGAGGGTGATGTATCGTCGCTACACATACAGTAAATGTTTCGATGAATTTTTGTGCATCGCCGATCCAGTTAACCATTATATTATTATCTTTCCTGTGAATACCTCTATACCTGGATACAGATTACTCACGCGGTATGTTTGTGTATAAATGTGTAATTCAGTTAACCATCTGTAATTGAGATTGAGGAGAGTATGCCGCATAAGCTTAAAATAATTGTTGAAAATGTCCTTGCATTCGAAATTGATTCATCTTGACGATAATTTGTTGCTCTGATTATCAACCATTGCCCATCTGCTGTAGTAAAGGCATATGTGTTCCTGTGGACACATCGCTAATATTATCTAGATTTATTATCTGAAATATTCTCTCCCTGTAATTTGCTGTCTAGAAATCATATTGTGCCTTTGTCTCTTGGTTGAACACGCGGTTGCCTGGTGTACAAAACATGAACGTAACACTGTGTGTCGGAGGTATTCTAAATAATCTCCATCAATGCGATATTGGGAATGTGACGTCCAAGACATGTTTACTGCCTTCGTGAGAAAATAAACAAGAAAAAGTAGCAAAGAACTAACTCAAGCATGAAGAGCCATTGATAGCGAAGAAGTCTAAACTTATAATGTATATGTTCGTATAATATTATTATAAACTTGCTTCAAGCTGGAGTCTTGATATACTTGCATATTCTTCCATTTAGCAGACAATGTCAGGTGATCAGACTGTCGGATTGAATACCAATCATTACTGATAACGATACCTCTATTCCTTCAAATCTTGTTTTTATGGCAAAAATATATCACATATCTGAATGCCGTACTTTGAATTTGGTGAACCATATTCATATATCCCTTTTTTTCTAATGCGCAACATTTCACATGAAATTACGGCAATCTCCTTGGAGAGAATTCAGTTATTCAACCAGCCCCATATTTACGAATCTCCTACTCGCCGGGTTGACCAAATCACAGCGATTTTCTTCACAATTCAGTGAAACAACACATTTAAAACAGAACATGTTAAGCAAACCAATCACTGTTTTTTGTTTTTGTTGTTGTTGCTGTTGTTATGTTTGCAAAACGGAATGGATTCCTGGAAATTCTGAATCACTTTTACAAAGTGAATTTTCATTTAAAATCATATGTATCACGTGATATTTTCCAATTTTTTGACTACTTGATTGGTCAATTCAAATTAAAAAAAAATATATATGCTACTTTCATTGGCTTGTGAACCATCCAGCCAATCAGAGAGATTCTATAATGTGTTTTCTATTCTGTTTTGTGATGGGGACACATCAAGGCCCACCATGGGATAACACTGCTAGAGATGTGTTTTCGTTTAATTACAACACATATAAGGGAAGTGGGAAGAGGTGCCGACATACTGGCAGAGCCACATGACCTCACAGTATAGTCTTCCGGTTAACCTATTCTAAAGCACATACCAAGAATCTAACGATTCGTGATAAGTGTTGTATCTCAGGTACGCTTTTATTGTACCTGTTCATGTGGCAACTTGGATGATATGACCACGCGGCGCCTAGCACCGGCATAAGCGGTATTAGATACAAATCTAGAGAGCTATGATGGAAAGGCTTTTGATAGCGCTGCAGGGTGTTCTACGGACCAATCAGTAGTGATCATTTCGGTTACATCCTAACATACACACTTAGCGCTAGTTACCACATGGCTAGGCGCAGCAGTGAGAACATACATGTATGATCCAACCTGTAACCATTTCG
Source organism: Hanleya hanleyi (assembly GCA_036873755.1). Classification (NCBI taxonomy): domain Eukaryota; kingdom Metazoa; phylum Mollusca; class Polyplacophora; order Lepidopleurida; family Hanleyidae; genus Hanleya; species Hanleya hanleyi. Next base: position 6,488 of record JAVTVY010025341.1, read on the forward strand.
GTCATCTATACGCGGTAAGACTGACCCTGGGATCGTGTGTATCCATGTTCAGCCTACTTTCGGCAACGGCTAAAGAGAATTTCCATAAATCAATACCACGTGACTTCGTCAGCCAATCAGCTAAAGTCTACCGATGTAACCCCAACGTAACTCGCCATTTTCGAATCATGTGATGAACTACTTGTTCAAAATTTCAGATCCACCACACCTCTTGGATGATACGAAAGTTATACATACCTATATATTTTGTAAGCCCAGGCAATATCTGTTTCAGAAGTAGTATGAAAACCTGTAATTCATCAGATTTCTCGAGTCTGTTCTCCGCCGGATGAAGGCCGAACAGAATCCGGTAAAACACTGGATATCGCTCCGCGATAATGGAGACACACGATTCGCAAGCCATCTTATGGATGGCGAAGTGTACGCAAATGATGTATGATCGTGCCATGCGATCAGATGATGTGGCACTACACTGCAACTTTTTCACACAGGTATAACGAAACATGGTGGAAATCTGTCTAACCTCTGTCTATTTGAAAATATGTACATGGGATTCACAGCATTTCGGTCCGCCACTTTTCCACAGTAAGTGTGAGTACGACATTTCGGTCAGCGAGATTTCGGCCTTCATATTTTATTGCTCATATCTCCACAATGATTACGCCGTACATGTGGTCATGTGGTCACACGTACATGTGGTCATGAAACAGACGCCTGTTCGAAATCAGTGAGAATTACTTATTTTGTTCCGGTCATCAGGTCAAACGAATTCCACCTTATAACTTGAACATAATTTCAATGTTCTGATGTGTTTTATACATGTATATATATAGAGCAAAGCTTGCATACAAATAGATGAAATCCCATGTCAAAAACAGACCGAAATGTCCTGACAGCATTATTTCTTTGTACTTACCGAAAGGTACGACCCACGACCATCCTTTATCATAAGCACATTGATACATGTAAATTTCTTGTGTTTGACGGTAGGAAATGCTTTTTCCTGAGAGCAAGAATCGCGTATGTAGCGGTGAGTCGGGCGTCCTGTGAGCTGTTGTAACATTTGCGGGTGTTTCTGGTCTAAATAGAGGTCTGTTTGAAAATTAAGGCCATCTCCTTCGCGGATTAGTTACACACGATAGTGTTAAAGACGAGACGTGAGAAATGAATGTATTCATTTGTCTGTCCGGATATGCACTGTCAATAAAAGTGTGCATATCCTGAACACTGAAATGCACACTAGTTTGTAACACCTTTCAAACATGTAAAAGTGTTCAAGTACGAAAACTAGTATGCAAAGAGATTTACTTAAAATATGTCACTGAAGCGTTATCAAGCTCATCAAATAGATCGTCCTCAATAAACACAACGAAATAGGTTGTCCACAATATCGCCGAGTGCTGAATATTGGAACTCTGAAAAATTAGTGTTCATTCCGAAGTGTGCACTTTTGAACACTTTTACGCATAATAGAACACTTTTACATGTTCATGCGGACGCTAGTATTCCAAAAGTGTCACAGAATATGTATATATATATATTAATGCCATTTAGAAATATGTGTTCATTTGTGAACATTGGTATTCAAACATGATGATCATTTCTGAACACGCGTGTTCATACCTGTTCTCTAGTGTTCGGATATGAACGTGAGTGTTCAGTTTTTTTCAGATATGGTGTTCTGATTTGGACATCAATATGAACGTTAGTGTTCAGTGCCATAGTAGTAGGTAAACAGCAAATTCCTTAGCATTGACCTACTTATTTGTTCCCCCGGGTAAAATTTAAGGGGTACTTGGTCACGTGACGTCATCGATGACGTCACAGAGCTCTCGTCCAATCAACAGCCGTCAAAGGTCATTTCCGGGTCAAAGGTCAAAAATAGTTCCGTTACTTCCGGTCACGTCACATGTATTCCTCCGCGGTGATGCGGTCTGCCTCCGCGGAGAAAAAGTAGTCCCACGGAATGTACACCCTGACTGGGGGGTTTCCCCCGGCCCGCAGCGCGCTACATAGAACTTATAGTAATAAACTTAATCTATACGTGTTGGACGAGTCTTCACTCACCGTCTTCCTTTACACGCAGCTCAATGAAATGCCCGCTCCAAACCTAGACCAAAACACGTACTTGGTCTGTGGGCTGATTTCATTGGCTCTCTATTTTACTATAGTGCTCTTGCATTCTAACATTGATGGGTTACATTTTGGCCCCATCCTACACCACTGATTTCAGTTTGACTGAATCTCCACATTGGACATTTATTCATTATGAATAAAAACACACAAGACAGGGTTTTTTGGTGAGATCTCATTTTTTTTTTTTTTTTTTTATTCAGTAACAACAACAACGTGAGTCTTATCAAAGGCGTTTGGTATCCATAAAATTGAATTATAGAACAGTTCGTTAGTCCAGTGGAATATTCGCAGTGTTCGTATTTATCACTCTAAATGTCAAGATAGGTTGTAGTCACACCATCGGGCAGGACTTTGCGCTTGGGGTAAAAGTATGTGAAGGCGTCCCGTTCCTGGGTATACGAGCGCATCTGGTGGTCGATGATACGGAAACCTCGGTTAGTGCCACTCGCACTGGCCTGGCTCTGGAGGACATTCAGGTACAGAGCCTTGCTGATGTTGGAGTCGCGTCGACTTACCCCCTTACAACTGAATTTGTTGTCATCACCGTCACAAAAGTAAGTTTTCGAACACAGGGCGATCATGGCATCACCGCTCCACTCTAGTTTAAACAGGCCGGGCGTCCGCTTGTCGTAGGTGTAGTGGTCGCGTCGGGGTAGCCACTGGTCCCGTTCCGCCTCATATTGTGCACGTAATTCTGGTTTGACGAGTGACTCCCAGTCCGGGTTGGAAACGGCCATGTATGCTGAGTCGGTATCCATTTCTATCAATTGCCAGTCTGATTGGTGGAAATACACGCCCATGAAATCGTATATGAATTCCAGCATTCGCAGTTTGGCCAGCTGGTACACCATACATCCTATTTGGAGCGGCAGGTTATAGGTTATGGTCTTTTTGGCTGACGTCACTTCGTAGGTGGTGTCGTCAATCATCTCCATGTGTCGGTATAGAGGCGAATTCACGCGTTTGCGGGCTTGTTTCGTGGTACAAATGTTCACGGTCACGTGACGGTCCTGGTTCGTTACCGTTTTTCCATATCCGCTGTTCCCAAGTAATTTCATCGTTTCCCCGATGATGGCTTTACTGGGGTCGGCGTCTCCTTGGCGACGGGCGAACTTCTCAAAACAAGCCTGTGGGGTGAATTCTATGACTTGGTATATTATATTTTCATAATTTTCAGTCCGTGCCGCATATACCACTGAAGCAGAGGGGTACCGAGCAAGATTTTTTCGCCAAACATGCTGTCGATCAACGTACGCTGTGGTCGCGTTAGGTAATCGTGTTCTTCAGCGTATGCGCGCATATGGGCTCCTATATCATCTCGACTCACCTCGGTGTTTTTGAAGATGGGCGGACATTCGCCAAACGTGTCTTTCAAGTGGTCAGGGACGTGCAGATCACATTCCACGAATCCATAGAGGTCTCCCGTCTCAACAGTGCGTAGGATGTCGGTCATGGTGATAACAGCCCGATAATCCAGTAGTCGGTCGTGAGCGTGTAAGAACGAGTATAACTCAGGTTGACGACGTTGCATGTGATGGAATTCACATTCCCATAGCTGTTCATAGGCATAGCCCAGTCCACAAATGTAATCTCGATTCTGCTGTACTTCTTCACGTAAGGCGGCCGGGGTCAGTCCACGGCGCTCGTTATAGCGCCCTCCCGCGAACGAACACTCATGACCGTGCCAATAACAGCCGTGAAATTGAAACACGGTCGGTACTGTATTGATGATAGCAAATCCGTCCACGGGAAGGCGCCGATCTCCAATTCGCTTTTCCGTGTGGTTGCCTTGGTGACGGATAGTGACGCCTCGTCGCTGACTTTCCCAATCCAACCATTGTTCTGCTTGATGTTTCGTAGATCGTTGAGCTCTGAATTTTCGACCCTCAGGGAGCCACCGCGTATAATGACCGGCCGGCATAGGTTTACTCAAACACGATAGGTAGAGGGCATTGGCGTCGAATCCTATTATTTTCTCACACAATTTTTCTCCTCGGATATGGGTCAGCTGTTTCTCATGGTACCGATGGAATATAATACTGGGGCCGCCTACGATATTTCCCTTCAAACAGTCAAACATGTCGGCGTCTTTCTGATCGACGAGAGCAAAGAACGTGGGTAAATCCTGGAACAGATACCGCAGGGTCAGACCGGGAATGCTAACACAGTCTTTAATACGTCGACACCCATATCTCGGTAGAAGGCGGACATTTTGTCGGTAGCTTCCAGAAAAGGGATGACATCCAAATTGTTGTAATAGACGAGAAAATCCCGGAGAGTTTGCATTCCTTCACGGACCCACACCTGTTGCAGTTCGGTATACAGGGTGGTAGATAATGCTTCTCCTTTGAGATCGTTGTAAAAGGCCTCCTGGGGTGGTAACTGGGTTTCGTCCAGACGCTCGAGACTCGTCATGTAGTTGTAGGGAAAGCAACTTTTCCTCTCCGCGCAGTCGTATGCTTTCACCCACTGTTCATAGCTGTAATTCGGCGCCAGGTAATTCCGTACATCTAAGAATCGGAGTGAAGTTGTGGATAGAGCGACGTGGTTGTTTGTCTTCTTAATAATGAATTTCACATTCCCAGCTTTAGCGAGGTACGGGTACAAGAATTTTTTGATTAAGTTCAAATCATATCGGCCCGAGTTAAATCCAAGGACGGGTAATTGGTTCATGTATTCCAATAAACGCAGTTTCAGTTTCTGCGCATAGGGTTTCGGTGGTTTGCGTTTCTCACTTTCGTCTTCGTCATCGGTATCGTCCTCCTCCTCCTCCTCCCCATCCAGTGTTGGAATACGCGCATCAAGTGCCGCTAATACATCACGGTAGATAGTCGACGCGAGATGTGCCGCACTGACTTGACTGAGAGTTTCAAGGTAGTCCATCATTCGTGTAATCAGTTCATGGGGGTCCCCGTCAGAGACGAAACACACCAAGGCCGTGTCGTAACCGGGTACG
>JAVTVY010025342.1:0-11392 GCA_036873755.1 Hanleya hanleyi
TTAAATCCCTAACTATTACCCTATTTCTTCTAATTTTTCAAACAGCACTTTTGGATTTAAAAGCAGAAAAAAAACATCTTCATGTCAACTGAGGCTATATACTGTGGCATGGATATCTTATTTATCCCAAGAACTACAAAGAGAGCTTGAGAAATTTGTAGAATGTTTGCAGAATTTCTCTCAACAGTAGCCTGAATTTAAGTTTTGCCATGTGAATAATTAGAAGAAACAGGGTATATGGGGAAACAGTTGACAAGAAATTGGACATCCAAGACTTGATAAGTGTTTCTCCATATTATTAACCCTATTCACAATTTAGCGGCTACGGTAATTCCCCCAATAATTCAATCACAGGAAGTTCACTTTTCAACTCTGTTATTCAAACACAGAGAAAAACTAACATTCCCATTCTTCTTTTAAATTGAAGAGAAGTCATATAATGACAAAATGTGTCACCTTGTAGCTGGTGCCATGAAGAATATTGCCAGATATATGCCATTTTTGCTGTACTTCTGGTGATCGAATTATTAGGGGAATTACCGTGATGTAGATTGTTTTTAATTGAGTGAACAAGCTCTTTCAGAATGATGTCACCTATATGTATACATAATATAGGAATAAAACTTTACCCTGAAACCATTTAACTGCTGTCCAGTAAGCTATCTAATACATGTAAATGTGTACATACATTTGATCATTCAATAATACAGTTTTGAAGAGGACTCAAAAAACTTTCCTGCCTCAATTTAACTGTAATTGTTCGAAACTGTTCACTACAGAGGTGGTCTACAAGATATTGGCAAGAGAAAATATTACATATTTAATCCTAATTTTTGATGGAATTGAGTCGATAGGTGATCTACATAAATATGATTGAATGATAACAGATCTTATTGTAAATCTGTATTGTCAGTCACAGTTCTGTTCTTGATAAGCTTGTTTGACGAGTTGAGGCTGGACCAGTAAAGGTGAGACAGGTAGATGAGTACATGTACATAAATTTCCTGCTAATTATCCCTGCTCACTCTGCTGATAACGAACTAAAATATTTTTCTTATAAAAAATAATTAATTTTTGATTTAATTTTAGTCTAAATACATAATTATTTGAAGAACAAATACCGTAACGAAAGAATATTGTATTACAGTAATTCTCCTAATAATTCAATCACAGGAAGTGAAATTTCCCTGCAAATAATCATGGGTGATCAAACTGATTACAACAGAAAGTTGACAAAAATGGTCCAAAGTATCAGTGGTGATCAAACTGATTACAACAGAAAGTTGACGAAAATGGTCCAAATTATCAGTGGTGATCAAACTGATTACAACAGAAAGTTGACAAAAATGGTCCAAAGTATCAGTGGTGATCAAACTGATTACAACAGAAAGTTGACAAAAATGGTCCAAAGTATCAGTGGTGATCAAACTGATTACAACAGAAAGTTGACAAAAATGGTCCAAATTATCAGTGGTGATCAAACTGATTACAACAGAAAGTTGACAAAAATGGTCCAAAGTATCAGTGGTGATCAAACTGATTACAACAGAAAGTTGACAAAAATGGTCCAAAGTATCAGTGGTGATCAAACTGATTACAACAGAAAGTTGACAAAAATGGTCCAAAGTATCGGTGATGATCAAACTGATTACAACAGAAAGTTGACAAAAATGGTCCAAAGTATCAGTGGTGATCAAACTGATTACAACAGAAAGTTGACAAAAATGGTCCAAAGTATCAGTGGTGATCAAACTGATTACAACAGAAAGTTGACAAAAATGGTCCAAAGTATCGGTGATGATCACGTGATGATCAAACTGATTACAAAAGAAAGTTGACAAAATGGTCCAAAGTATCGGTGGTTTACAAAAGAAAGTTGACAAAAATGGTCCAAAGTATCGGTGGTGATCAAACTGATTACAACAGAAAGTTGACAAAAATGGTCAAAAGTATCAGTGGTGATCAAACTGGTTACAACAGAAAGTTGACAAAAATGGTCCAAAATATTGCAAATAATCCAGTATTTCTTCATTATTTCAATGATTTTAGACGTTGACCAAAGTTTTCAGAACGACTGATGGAAATTTGACAACAAAAATTGGGGGTGATTGAATTATAATAGGGTGAATAGTAGAATATGATTTGAAGACATCTTTTATTTTTTCTTGACGTTTTAACGATACCAAGACAGTTCAAGATTGTTTTTGATTTTCCATAAGAAAAATACTTTTTGTCAATGTACAGGACATGAAATAAAACAATGCTAATTGTGGAATTGTATCATGGACATATATAACAAGGGAGCTTTTTAAAAAACAATGGTTTGGGTTATTTGAAATGTACAACAGAAACTTATATAAAAATTATATACTGTAACATTATATACTTACTTGTATAGCAATGGAAATGTATGAAACTATTGGATGATATTGTATGAAATTGTTAGGTGTTCAGAAAGACCTGTTTACAGTACAGTTTGTAGATATGTGGTAATTGTTTGTTGCACATGTATAGTCAAGGGGAGGTAACTTTGTCACTAAGAGAAATCACATTCAGGGGAGACAAATATCAATATCTGCAACTATTGCCTCTTAAAGTCTGTTATCAAACTCAATATTAGCAGTATTGAAAATAATAAGGAAAAGGGAAAATTCTTTGTTTTTATTGGACTGAATCAAGTGTGCTAGGGTTTCTAGGACCGATTTGGGACAGATACACTGTGGAAAGAAAAACAGAATAAGAAAATGATCATGCACATAATATACGGTACCGGTAGTTGACATTGATGTTATATTGCCATTACAAGTATACATGTACTGGGAGTTTTGATATCTGGTGAGCATTCACTGTCTGGGTAGTACCAGATCCAGAGCTGTTGTTACTAGGTTACCTTGTTATTATGATTGATGTTGCCAGCTGTGTTCTGGTTAAATAAATATTCAATGAAAGTGCAAAGTAGAGTATAATTACTGATATTGGAGAATGTTGTTGGTCTGTAAGGCAGTACGGACTTTGAGGTACGATCTGTTTACCTCCCTCACAAAGATTTGTCATTGATAATTAACCCATCAGTGAATGGGCCTAATCAAGTTTTTTTTTCTGTTTTTTTTAAATTTGTCAATATCTTTTAATATACAGAAGATAAAACTCTGAAATTACAGTATGTGTCACCAAACTGTATTTTGTGATACGTATTAAAATATTAAACTTCAAATACACAGGGTTTGATTTTTACAGCATAATTTGGCCTATCTAAATTCATGTTAAGAGTCAACGACTCAGTCAAGCAGAACATCGCCGCACTCGGGCACTGGTTGGTCGAACTGAGCTCTAACATTTGCCCGCACTGATCTATGGGTTAGAATGACAATTTACCAGAACCATTGTTCAAAATGAAGAAAGGAATTGTCTAGATATTTATGTCAAAGAATGGACCGAAAAGGCTGTTAGACTTGGAAGTTTTAATGCTGAAAAAAGATTGTTTCTGGTTTGGGTCATGACAGACTGTTATTCAAGGTATGCCACTCTCTTATATACTGAGGTTCTTCAAAATATTTTAAAACTTGCAAAATAAAAAAAATAAATAAATAAAAAACGTCATCACAGCACGTTTTTTGAGGGGTTTTGACCAGAAACAACTTTATTTATTTTTTTGGCCTTTATAGAAGTGTTCATATCCAAGAATGTAAGATTGTGGTCACATCCTAGAAGTACGATTTTCAGTACTACATGTAATAGAAACAGTTAGATACAGAGAGGCAGTGATGAATAGTGCACAATTACATGCACATCCAAGCCCAAATCCAATGGAGCATTCATATCCAAGAACAGATATCATAGGTAGAGCATGCTTGGAGCCGAGTAAAGATCTTATACTGTAGCTAGAATGTGCGTGGATCTGAGAAAAGATCTCCTAGCTAGAATGCGCTTGGATCTGAGAAAAGATCTCCTAGCTAGAATGCACTTAGATCTGAGAAAAGATCTCCTGTTTAGAATGTGCTTGGATCTGAGAAAAGATCTCCTAGCTAGAGTGCGCTTGGATCTGAGAAAAGATCTAGCTAGAATGCGCTTGGATCTGAGAAAAACAATCTCCTAGCTAGAATGCGCTTAGATCTAAGAAAAGAGCATTCTCAGTTTGTAAAAGGGTTTCTGTATGTGTACTGATGATATAGTATTGAAATATGACATGAAGTATTGCCCACCACTCAGCGAGTTTGGGTGTGAAATGAGTTTTGATAGAGAGAGAATTGAATTGTAGACATTGTTTGTGCTGGATTGAGGACAATGGTCGAGACACTGAATATCATTGCTCAATAAATGTTATCATACAATAATGAATAAGTTCACAATAACTGAGTGCATATTTTCACGAGTTTTTTTTTTTTTTTACAAAAATCATGAATCACTATAATAAATTATTGTATGGGCAAAAAGGGAAAATAAATATACTGTTCAAAACTTCTGGAGATTTTATACATCGTCTTGTTCATTTTATTTCATCTAGATTAATGAAATAACTGTAAATGGACATGCATCTTGCTTCAATCTGTGCCACCCCGTGGGGCTTCCGGGGATTGACCTGAGATGTCGTCGTGCACACCGCAGGTCATGGTAAGAATAGGCCTCAGTTCCTCAGACAGCTTGTCGTAAGAGGCGACTAACTGAGGTATAGGACCCCACCCCGGTGTGAAAAGGAATAAGACCCAACGTCGTGATATGAGTGAAATATAGTTGAAATTTACCTCTGAAGTCGAACCTGATTCATCCGAGATGTGAACGCAGGCATCCGACAATCTTCAATCCGCTGTGGACAATCATTACTGGCATTTTGAAATCTGGAAACACAAGATATATTTCTTGTGACTGTATTAGGGAACTCAACTTCATGAATTTCCTAGCACCAAAGCTCCAAATGCCTATAGTAGAGGGCTTAGCCAATCAGAAGCATCTGTGGCTTTAGCCTACAGAAACTGGAAATGTAAAATGGTGTGCAAGAAACAAGTGTCCGGCTCCTGGAGGGAGAAAAGTCCTTGATTTTTTTTGGCCGTTAAATCAACATTTAAAGTACATGCACAGCTCTGAACATGAAGGCTGGATATTGTCATCCAAATTTCTTTCGAATTTAGTTTGACTTGGTTCGCAAAGCTGTCGTATATCACTGATCAATTTATAGAGATTTTGAGCAGTTTCAAATTAACATATACAATGTATTCCAACTGATGGCCAATTTCTTCTTTCCCTCAAAATATAGTATATCCCTGTAGGCTATGGGCCAAGACTTGGGAGGGGGAGGGAAGAAAGGATCTTTCATTGTAACTTTCTGGGGGCAACTCAATTTATCTCAACGGTAGGTATGGGTATTCTCTCTTTACATGCAAAATTTCCTGCGTTTACTCTTGCACATTAATTGGGAAATTCATGGAACAGTTCTGTCCATTTAATTAACAATGAAAGGCGAAATAACTTCTCGTAATAATGCCTGACTTATAGCCTGCCATGTCTTTGATAAATTTGCCCTATTTTGCAATGAGATGTCAGTAGTATAGAAAACTGATACTCACATTGACCTACTTATTTGTTCCCCCGGGTAAAATTTAAGGGGGAACCCCAGGTTAAAGTATAGGAAGCGGCCATTTACGGCCTTTGACCTCTGAGGCCGCGTAGAGGTCAAGGCCGCTATAGTTCCAACAGGTGGCGTCCCCTCTTTCACCTCGAATTCCTCCGCGGTCTGGTGGTCATGCGGTCTGCTTCCGCGGCCACAGAAAATAGTCTCGTGTCAACCAATGTTAATGTATATGGGGAATGCCTAAAAACAGTATGGGAATAGACGTTTTTGGACCGAGGTGGGTCCCTAATGGACCGATTGGGTCGAGTGAGGTGTCAAGTGAAGCTCTCCTCGAGGGCCATCCAGTCATGGGTGGGTGCATGTAAAAATTTCTCCAGAAAAAAAGCGAAAGACGGACTCGTACAATATACGGGGAAATGCCTGTATGGGGGGGGGGGTGGTCTATTTTTTCGTGGGCTTTACTATGGCTTGTGGGGTGTTGTTTTTACCCCTCGGCCAAAATTTGGCCGAAGGGTATTGTCATGTACGTCCGTCTGTCCGTCACGCCTTTCTCGTTACCAAGATATCTTTAGAACGACTTACCCTAGGCATACCAAACTTGCAGTGCACATCCAAATGCTCGTGACCCAGAACCCTATTGAATCTGGACCCGATTGGTTGGAAACTTGGGCGGCCATCTTTAATTTATGCGAAACCATCACAGCTTTCTCGTTACCAAGATATCTTTAGAACAACCTACCCTAGGCACACCAAACTTGCAGTGCACATCCATATGCTCGTGACGCAGAACCCTATTGAATCTCGACCCGATTGGTTGGAAACTTTGGTGGCCATCTTTAATTTATGCGAAAACATTAATCTTGTGTATCTCGGGTACCATTTCGCTGTTCATTGTGAAACTTGGTGTAGATCATCGATGCATCAAGAAACTTCAATGGAATGACCAAACCGGTTTCCCTGATTCGGTGGAAACTGTGGCGGCCATCTTTGATTTATGCCAAATCTTTAATGATGTATATCTCTGATACCATTTAAGTGTTCTATACGAAACTTGGTGTACAGCATCGCTGTATCAAGAGACTTGCAATGAATAACCACATCAGTTCCTCTGAGTGGCGGGAAGAATGGGCGGCCATCTTTAATTTATGCAAAATCTTTAATGATCTCTATCTCTGATACCATTCAAGTGCTCGATGTAAAATTTGGTATACATGATCGATGCATCAAGAGACTTACGATGAATGACAGTTCTGGTTTCTCTGATTTGGCGGAAACCTTGGTGGCCATCTTTAATTTATGCAAAATCTTTAATGATTTATATCTCCGATACCATTTCACTGTTCTTTACGAAACTTGGTATACAGCATCGATGTATCAAGAGACTTGCATTAATAACCACATCAGTTCCTCCACGTGGCGGGAAGGATGGGCGGCCATCTTTAATTTATGCAAAATCATTAATGATCTCTATCTCTGATACCGTTCAAGTGCTCGATTTAAAACTTGGTATAAATCATCGATGCATCAAGAGACTTACGATGAATGACAGATCTGGTTTCTCTGATTGGGCGGAAATCTTGGCGACCATCTTTAATATATGCAAAATCTTTAATGATGTATATCTCTGATAACATTTAAGTGTTTTATACGAAACTTGGTATACAGCATCAATGTATGAAGAGACTTGCATGAACGAATAATCGCATCAGTTCCTCTGAGTGGCGGGAAGGATGGGTGGCCATCTTTAATTTATGCAAAATCATTGATGATCTCTATCTCTGATATTGTTCAAATGGTCGATGTAGAATTTGGTATGCATCAAGAGACTTTGTAATGAATACTGGTTTCTCGGATTGGACGAAAACCTTAGGGGTCATTTCTAATTGCAAAATTTTTGATAATCTGTATATTTTTTACACAGTGAAACTGACCTTACTGACATATGCGTTCGTGTGCAAACACGGATTAACAAGTGAAGAAATTAAAACAATAGCACAGTTCATTTCCCGCCTAATCACCCACGCCAGCACTCAATCACAATAGATCTTCACTTCTTTACTTAGCTAGCTACTGTAAAGATCGTGTGTAAAGCTCCAGCGTATTACGGAAGGATTTTACGTTTACAACGAGTGATAACATCATCTACAAGTCTACAAAGCAACGAAAAGATCAAGTTGGGAAGTATTCTTGTGTATATCTGTCGATAAAATAATGGCCTCTATGTTCTGTTCCGTCTGTGGGAAGTCTAAATCAACGACCGACTTACATTCTGTTTGTCTTGCGTGTCGAGGCAATATTGCTTGTGATTGTACCCATAGATGTCAGGAGTGTCAACAATGGCCCGATGATTTATTTCAAGATTTAATGACCGGGTCTCGTGCGGGTTCCCTTCCCCTGGTTTAATGTCGGAGACTAATATCATGACTCCGCCCTCCCATTTTATTGAAAATGGGACGGCGAAGAAGCCTGCATCGATTGGCAGTCCTTGGATGGGCCCTTTACGTTCTTTATTAGATAAAGGTATTGCGCCAAGCACTAGTACTTTTGTTTCTGATCTGTCCACAGGTAAAAGGAAGAAACAGGTAAAAGTAATGGGGTCCGTCCTAGATGAAGGTACGGGAGAGTCAGCCGAGGTCACAGTGGAACTAGATCTTCCCGAAAGTGTGTCCCCCATGGAAATCGAGACGCAATCCGAGATGAGGACCACTTTGACTCCGGGCATAAACACTGGTGACTTTGTAAGTACGCCCGTATGTGCTGTTGGGAATGATATCACTGGGGGGACTCCCGCTGGGAATACCCCGATATCTAATAATTCCCAGGTGTCGTTTGTTGGTCGTCAACCAATTTCGACACTCCCTGTTGCTCCAGGGGCAGCCTTAGGCATGGTAAGTGGTGCTGTAAATAACTATGGTGTAATACCAGGTATAGTTAATTTCAGCACAGCAGACAATACCTCTGGTGGATATAGAGACAATGTATCCATGGTCTTACCAGGAGTAAACTCCACGACCTTACGTAATACCCCAGTCACGGGAGTTATCACGCAAGGCCGGGTAGGATTAAATCCCTTGCAATTGAACACCTCTGGGTTGACAAACGCAGGGGATCGAGGTCATTGTTCTGCAGGAACAATGCCAGTTTCACACTTAATACCTCAGAGTGTTAATAGAAACAATACGGCATTGTTCCAGTCACAACAGGGTATGACTGAGAATGGTTCTGGGTCGGGTGTCATAAACCCATATAGGGCTCATTATCAACTTCCTGTCAGCCAATTCCGGTCGCCTGCGGGTTCCGGTATGGTTAACTCCGGGATTCCGGTTAGGACTTTTCGTCCTTCCGGTCCCACTATAAGGAGGCCTGTTGTGACAAACCCCGGTGGGTTGAGACTTCCGGTTCGTCCGGAAATGCAGTGGGCTAGGCCTATTGCATCCCCTTATAGGCGGGTCTCTAATAGTCCACAAATCAATACGGGAGTTCCGGTTATTGATGGTTCTCTGTCTGCTGTTATTCTGCAAAGAATGGAACAACAGGCAGCTGAACTAGATCAGTTCCGGCGACTCTTGACTTCCGCTTCCGGTACTGTTCAGGTTCCATCCCCGGTTCCGACACAGCTTCCGGTAGTATCGTCTGATCCGATTGATTTGTCTACTGACCCATCGATGAGACGTCAGGGGGTCGCGCAACGTCAATCCATTGAGGATAATGACAGTGATCATGATCCGGAGAGACGTTCATATTCAGAGGTACTAGAAGCTCTGTACGAGTTGTACCCTAATATGTCACGACCCCCACCGCCGACATCCTCTCGCCTACATACTATGGCAGAGGCTCCGTCGACAACTACCATGCAGACGTCGTCACTTCCTGCGTCAGATGCCATTCATGGTTTATGTTCCGTTCTTGATACGGTTTTAGCCCAGCCTAAAACAATGCAGGAACGTATTACAAGAACGGGAAAACGTGCACTCTTTAGACCGGCTTCCGCTTCGGCACCACTTCCGGTGGAGAAGCCCACGTCTAGAGCGTACGGAATTCATGGATTCGGCATATGACTTTAAGGCCGCGGAACCGGAACCTGATCTTGCCGACATATGTAAAGGCAACAAGGTCCCTTCCAAGGTCTTGATCCCGCTAACTGATAAGCAGTCTTCTACTATTGAAGAAGCTGCGCGGCAGGGGGTAGCCATAGCCTCTCACATGGACTGGTTTCTAACGGCCATATCCACTGTGTTGAGCAGGTTGTCGCGTTCGCAGTTAGCAGCCAGTAGTAGTCCTGAGCTACAATTACTGGCGGATCTTCAGAACGTGGCTGCTAAAGCTAATGCTGATGCAATGGCTTTAGCCGCGTTCAATGCTGCGATGGTTGTTCATCTGAGACGACAAGCTTACTTGTCTTCCGTTGTCAACCATGCTCCTGATATAGTCATTCGTACTTTGAAGGAGCAATCGCCAGCATCTTCGCTGTTGTTTAATGGCATTATACCGTCTCTAAGGGATACGGTGGAGAAGGCTAAGCCTAATCCTCCGCCTAGAGCGGGTGGTATGGGGACAGGAAAACGTATTTCTACGGACACTTCCGGTCCACCAGCCAAGCAACCTAGGCCGACTACTTCCGCTTCCGGTCCAAAAGGGAAGTCTCAAGCGGCGGGTCGCATGCCACAACAGCAAGGCCAGACCAATCCCAACTATAAAGGTAAAGGGAAAGGTCGTGGCAAAAAGCAGCAGGGCCGGTGACGATTCGGGCCATGTCAATCTCATGACATGGCGGGACCACGAATTGCCTCAACTTCCGGTCCCGCCGAAATCCAGTCTCCCGGTCGGGGGACGACTTCAAGGATTTTGGCGGAATTGGCAAAAACTGGGGATGGATCCGTGGGTAATCCGTACTATTCGATACGGTTACCCCCTAGAATTTACTATAGATCCACCCCTTACTGCTGCTCCCAAGTCCTCCCGTATACCTATACGGAAGGCACACCTTCTGGTAACACAGGCATCTGTGGACAAACTTATCCAGAAGCATGCAGTAATAGAACTTCCGGTCCACGACCGGTCCCCCGGGTTCTATTCTCCGGTCTTCCTTGTGCCAAAGAAGGATACACCGGAAATGCGCATGATAATAAATCTGCGCAGGCTGAACAAGGACTTCCTGATGAAACCCCCTCACTTTCGGATGGAGTCCTTCCGGTCCATCAGGACCGCTCTGGTTCAAGGGGAATGGTTAACTTCCTTGGATCTTCGGGACGCTTACCTGCATATCCCGATTCATCCAAGTTACCGGAAGTACCTGAGATTCCTGGTCGGTGCTCGCCGTTTCCAATTCCAGGTTCTACCTTTCGGTCTAGCCAGTTCCCCTTGGATCTTCACCAGAGTATTTCAGCCAGTGGCGGCGTATCTGCACAGTCGAAGTATCAAATATCATTTTTACCTAGACGATTCCATTATCAGGAATATGTGCAGAATACAACTCCGATGCGATACAACATTTGTATGGCACATCCTCGAACTACTGGGTTATCTCCCACACGAGGAAAAATTGGAGATAACACCGTCACAACAACGGAACTTCCTAGGCGTGGCGTACGACACCAAATTGGTCATTGCTCGGCCACCGGAAGTTCGTTGGTGCAAGATATGTCGCGACATTCCACTGTTCATCAGACATTGTTGCCGCACTGCCATCCAGTTTGCATCAATAATCGGTCTACTGACATCCACACAGGATGTCACACCACGAGGCCGATTACAGTTACGGCCACTAATGATCTATTTAAATCAGCATTGGCCACACAGGCACAGGAATCCCATGATTCCTGTCAC